>JAULAV010004379.1:0-56429 GCA_030789695.1 Scilla litardierei
ATCTTTATCGGAAGAGTTAGGCACTAGCTACACATACGTCTAAAGTCCTTAGACTCCTTAGCTGTGAGAAAGATAGCATCATCTGATTTAATTAAATAAACTGGCAATCTGGCTTGCAGAACTAAAGTATCCCTCGAACACTTTAGAACTGTAAAAATTGATTCTAGACTAAATTAATAAAGATATTAAATCTGTACGAAATCTCGTTATTGGGATCGCCGAGCATGTACGTATATTCAAAGACATATATGCTGTTTATACAGCAAAACCGTGGTCACGACTCACAACATGATCTAGCAAACACCTGTAGATTCCATCCCTTTTGCTTTAACAGGTACATATGGAGCTGAACTTGCAATCATATATTAATTAGTTTATTTCAGTTGTTGTAGCCTTGCATACATGTACTCATCCCTGGTTGTTGATCAAAAAGGAGCCTTCGCTTAGCTAGCAAAACTCAAGCCAAAAACAAAAAATAAAGTCTTGAAGTTTAAATGGAAAAAGGGAGGGAGTTAGAGCTAATTAAGGCCCGGCCCAGCTAGAGGATGTAGGTAGACGGGTACGCCATACTTGGGCCTCAGGGTGAGGACGTTGATGGGGGCGTGCCTATAATTGTTGGAGATGGTGAACTTGAAGTTGGAGAGCAACATGGCCAGAACGATCTTGGCCTCCATCATTGCGTAGGCCTGGCCGACGCAGTTGCGGGGCCCGGCCGCAAAGGGGAGGAAGTGGCGGGTCATGTTGAATGACCTCGCCGCGAACCTCTCTGGATTGAACTCGTTGGCATCTTTGCCCCATATGCTCTCGTCGTGATGGATCGCGAGGACGGGGATCCAAATGGAGAGACCCTTCGGAATATGGAGGTCCCCGAGCTTCATGTCTTCGAACGCCATTCGAGGGAGGAGCGACGCCGGAGGGTACAGCCTCAACGACTCGTTTATTATCATGTGCAACTGCAAACGGGAAGGAAACGTCACCAATCACGATGCTGAATCGGAATTTGAACTCGAAGTTTATATATCCTTTTAAACTCACCAGATTCAGTTTAGACATGTGTTCGACTGATAGAGGTTCGCCGCCGCACACTTCAGCCACCTCGGCGCGGGCCTTCTCCTGCCACTTCGGGTTGGTGGCAAGGAGCATGATGGTCCATGTCAGGAGAAGCGCCGAGGTCTCGTGCCCCGCGAAGAAGAAGGTCTTGCATTCGTCCATGACCAACTGCAGCGTGTAATTGAACCCTTCGCCCTTCTTCTGTGTCTCTGCAAGCAGCATCCCAAGCAGTCCTTTGCCGTAAGATGATCCCCTCCCGATCTCAACCCCATCTTTCGTGCTCTGTATGATCTCCATCAGCAGCTTCTCTACTTCGCTCTTCAGTGACTTTATCTCCCTCCGAAACTTGTTCGGAAAGAACCTAAAACATAATTTTATTTACATGCTCTGCGAAATCATATTTAAAAAGATATACAATTGCATTCAACCCCTTTATTCTATAACAAATATGAAGGATTTTTCGGTTATAAGTACCCAAAAATATGAGATCTGAGTGCAATTTATCATATTTAAAAGTTTGTACGGTACTGTAAGAAAAGGGGGCTACTTGCATGGATCAAACAACCAGGTTGCAGTGCCAGTGCCGAAAAACAGACCGACAGCAATCTAACTCGCCAAAAAAGCAAAGAAACTGACTACCTGCTTCCAGGAATCCACAAGTATCGACTCGACTTGGCAGTGAAGCTCTGCATGCGAGTGAGCAGCTCGAAGATCTTCTTCCCTTTCTCGTAGCTCGTGTCAAACTCGGTCCGAGAGATTATGTCCCCAGTGAGTTGATTCATGTAGTCGCCGATTTCCACCTCATTGGTGCCGCTTGTCTTGAGGGTGTCGTGCAGGATCTCGATCATTCTCTTAGTGCACTCCATCATGTATCCCAAATGTCCCTGTTCATGGGTCACACTCATCAATCGTTACTCACTCACACACTCTCTCTTTTTTCCTGCGGGTTTGAGATATGGTACTGCTGCACTAAATACCTTGAGCTTGTCCCCCATGAATGCAGGGGCCACGACGTGACGTTGGTGGAGCCATTTCGCGCCGTTGGCCATCAGCACGCCCTGGCCGATGAAATTCTTGGTCCCTTGCTGCTGCAGCCACGACTTCCCCGAGATTTGCGTGCATTTCGATGAGAGGAACTCCTTGATCAGGTCCGTTTCGGTCAGGCAGAACCTCGGCTCGCTCCCGTACCAGTACATGAACCTCTTGCCTGAACTTACCATATATACATGCAGTATCTTAGCATTTAAAAAAAACTTAAATACACGCCATTTAGAGAAAGATTTGTATAAAAAATTCTTCATTTATGGTCATATGCATCTGGCTCGAACTATTGCATACCATGGATTTTGGACCAGAGGACGTAATGAGGGAGGAGACGGCCGACGATGTCGTGGTCCACGGCTTCCATGTCGCAGGCGGTGGTCTTGGCTACAAGAGCGGCGATTTCGGGCAGATTCCCGACGAGGAAGCGGGGTCGAGGCCCGCTAACTCCTTGCCTCAGCATAGCCTTTCGGATCCGGCGTGGATTCAGATAGTAGCATGAGAGGGTGATCCATGAAGCCCTCAAGAAGACGAGGAGGAAGAACAAAAGAGTCACCCATGATAACACTAAGATTGGCCCCATAGGTAATAGAAGAGGAGAAGACGAAGAAGACGAAAGCGAGAGAGAAATTGAGAGAGAAAGGAATGACACAGAGAATGCGCAAGGCCTCCCTCTTTATAACGAGAGGGGGAGGTGTATTTCACTGTCCTTTGGCTTTAAAAAAAAGAATGTGTATTCAAAAAAAGAACAAAGCGAGGAGTGAATGAAAGAAGACAACGGCGCTTAATAGGAGATCTGCATATTACGACCTTATTTGACTGCAACAAATATATATATTTGCTTTCCATTTTAATTATAAAAAGGGGGATGATTGGGGGGGGGGAAAAAGGAAAGTTTGAAGTGCTTGAATAAACCTTTAAAATTTCTTTCCTCTTTATTCTATTCTCTTATTCACTACATGGTGTGATAATTAAGAAAAAAGTTAAGCAAAAGTGTAATATTCTTTACACATGATTATCCTTGGTTTGAAGAGAAGCGAGGATGGGATGCCGGGAAGGTTTAATTGGAAGAAAAAGGTAACGGAAGAGAAGCTTGCCATTGAAATAAATTAACACATTAAAATTGTCTGGTCCTAGCCGAGGTGCTGACCCGAGTCTATGCAAAAGGATGACACAGACAAAAAAATTGTAACTGCTGCTATTTGGACCACGCTATTTTATGAATACATCACAACGTGTAATATTTCATAAATTCAAAATTTAGCATTAACCATTGTTTAAGCAATACTTTTAAATTTCTTACTTAATTAGAAAAACAGTCATTAGTTTTATCTTAATGCATCACATGACGTTTCATCTTCTCAAATTTTCTCCACAGAGAACATCCAAACACGGATACCAGACACAAAAACAAACCATCAACAAAGCAGCCACCCATTCACGTCTAGCACGGCGGCAGAAGCAAAGGCTACAACATCTCAGAAACAAAAGAAAACAGAAAGTCCATGCCGCTGGCCGGAATCCGATCGGCATCCCAGCCAGCTGAGGAGCAGATGCAACGCAATCTCCGGCAGAACATTGGGTGGCGGACGCATCTATCCATTCTCCCTCGTGGCAGAAGCAAATTCAAATTTTATTCAAGTAAACAAATAAGTGCAAAGATATATGCAGCAGACCAATTTCAATTTCCTTATATGGTAAAAGCTGCAGAATGTTATGAACAAAGCAGCTCACTGCTTCATAGCATTATACAAGTTGTCTATATGGTCAAGGAACTATCAGTGGCAACCCTGTAAATATGGGGTTAAAGGGAGAAAACTTTCAATGGCAAACCTGTAAATAGGGGGTTAAAGGGAGAAAACTTTCAATGGAAAACCTATAAATTTCGGGTTTTCATGTGGGTATTGTCTTGTGGATATTTCTGGTTTTTTGATTGTGTGTGTGTGTTTGGGTTTTTTGTGGTGATTTTTGAGTTTGGAATTTTTTGAATATGGGGAGTGAGTTTGGGTTTTTTAGGATGATTTTTGATTCGAAGTGATGTGACATTGCCACATAGGACAAATCCAATCAATCATCACTCATTTAAATAATAGATATCCTTTAGATGGTACTAAAACACACATCCACAAAATGTGGGGCCCACGCATAGTGGTAAAGGAGAGAAGTTTTTTGAGTTTTGGGTATTATATTGGGGTTATTTAGGGTTCTTTGATTGAGGGTTAGGGTTTGGGGTTTTTGGTGTGTGTTTTGAGTTTGGGGTTTTTTTTTCCATTAGGGGGTGTTGTTTGGGAATTTTTTGGGTGGTGTTACTTAATGAAATTCATTAGACCACTAAACATTGTTTGTACATCATCGAACCATGTATTGGGGTATTCAATACTCAACATTCTTCGCCTTTTTGATGATGACAAACATATCATTCAAAATCAATTAACTTTAAATAAATTTAAATCTTACTCCCCCTGAGAGTATACAGACCCCCATGAATTGATGCACTGCTGATTTTGATGATGCCCCTGGAATTTAATTCTCCCCCTATTGTCATGACAAAAAGTTGGGAAACCAAATGATATTGGCATCACTCCCACTTTCAAGCATTAGAGTTGCATCAAAACATGTATGCTCCTCCTAAATCATAAGATATCTGAAAATAAGAAATCAGAGGCTTGGTTCCTTTAAATTTAGGATCCTTGGGTTAGTCAATGGGGTTTAAATATGGGTATCAACAAGATAAACATATATAAGCATGGATACCCAAAAATAGTGGGTTCAAATAATATCATCTAATAGTCAACCAAATCTGCTTTGGATTTAATTTCTTAGCACACACATACAAACAATTATAAGATACAAGCATATTTTTCATAATCTTGTCTATATATGCATGTCTACCAATATCGTCCAAATTCTTTGGAACACAAATCATATCATGCACTTTATGCTTAGGCATGGAATATTTCTTAACATAAGGATGCAAAAACATATGATTATTGAAATCCTATTTATGATTAGCACTAATAGAAACATTGGCTTACACAGTCTTCTTGCATGCAAATGACTATACCTAAAAGCTTATTCATTTTAACACATTTAGCATGCAATTTAACATGATTCTTTTTAACATTAACAACATTTCTAGAAATAGAATTATGCATACATGAAGAAGTTGTGCTTAAACTAACATGGATCTTAATATTATCAAACATAAGCAACAATTCCTTATGCTTCAACTTACTAAAAGATAAATCATTCAAAAGCATATCAATCTTAGCATTACAATCAATCATGAGCAAATTATTTTCTATAACTAATCTATCATTATCAATTCTAAGCTTCTCAATCAATAAATTACCATCATTAAATTTAGAAACAGAAATACTGTTACTACATGGGATAATTGGACATTAGCTACGGACAAATCCATGGCTAATGCCATGAAATCCGTGGCTAATGCACGTTAACCACAAATTTTTGGGAATTCCATGGCTAATAGTCGATGGTAAAAAGTTTCGCAACTAATGTGAAAAAATCCATGGCAAAGGGAAAGGATTCCGTGGCAGAAACATTAGCCACTGACCATTAGCCACAGACGTACATGACTATTAAATCCGTGGCTAATGCCAAACATTAGCCACGGACAGTGGCTAATACCAAACATTAACCACTGTCTGTCCATGGCTATTGCCCTATAGCCACGGCGAGGCTATGGCTAATGTTTTAATTCTTTAAAACAATTTTGAAAATCAAAAAATCCATATACAATCAAAATTACCATAATTGAATAATACATACAAAAATATCTATGTATCAACATCATCATCATCATCCCAATAACATCATCACAATCTAAATGGGAATATAAAATCATCATCATAGAATTCCAAGAAAACTCGAAGAACCGAAAAACCATCATCATTATCAACTTGGTATCAATCGGTACATGTACACACACACACACACCATCATCATCTCATATCATAATTACCTCACCATCATAAACTTAGTGTATGAATACATACATCCATCCATACATACATATACATCCATACATCCATACATATATGTGTGTATATATATTATATGAGAATAATGGCTATCATACGCCATATGAGATAGGCTCTCATACGCCCTCTCACATAAAGCAACCAAGTACAAGCCCACATGGGCTTGTACTTGGTTGTACTTGGTTGCTTTATGTGAGAGGGCGTATGAGAGCATATCTCATATGGCGTATGATAGCCATTATTCTCATATTATATATATACATATATATCTATTCTATATTTGATGAAGATTTTGAATGTTGTCCTACTAGGACAAGTGACTAGGACAAAGAGTTTTATGACTAGGATAATGGCTTGATGACTAAGACAATGACTTGGACAAAGTTTTAGGAGGAAGCTTTTAATTTTTAGGAGGAAAACTATTTGATATGAGTATGAGGTTTGAAATTTGAATTTTGAAACAAAACTATTTGGGGGAAAACTTAAATTTGGGGAAAACATGAAATTTTGGGGGAAAACTTGAAATTTGGGGTGACTTGAAATTTGTTGGGTGGGGGACTCAGCTATTAAATAAACCATGTCCTATGGGTATGGGCAATGACTAGTGTGTGTGTGTGTGTGTGTGTATGTGTGTGTGTGTTAGTTCTTGGGTTCAAAGCTGACGTTGTTTTGATGATGATCAATACATTATGTTAGTGTGCTAATCAATCTTATGTTTTAGTCTCAGTTTATCATAATGATTATATGTTGATGAGATAAAGAATAATTCTTGGAGGGTATTACAAGGGATATCTTAAAGACCTCCAAGAGTGATAGAGTGCTCCAGCGTGGATGGAGTCATGAAGGTCATCTAATGAAGCCAAAGCTTGGAGCATGATGATGGATGGACATCAAGAGGAGCAATGACAAAGCTTGGACTCAAGGGGTGCCAAAGCTTGGATGATGTTGGGGAGCATCAATGTATCATGAGCTTCAAGACTTAGACTCTAGGAGATCTAATTTGTAATCCATGTATTATTTCAATTACTTGCATTTCTCTTTTTGAGTCTAGAATTATTGTAATGCCTTGATAGATGGCCTACTCATTCATGCATATGCATTTAACCATCTTAGTGAGCCTTAGGATTATCATAGAATCCAACCTAATAGGTCCATCTTGTCCAAAGACTCAATTAGAGTCTCTGACTCTCCAACAGTCCCCTGATGAAGGTTTTACAGTCGACTGGGTGATTCCAGGCGCCTGTCGAGCTTCCTACAGTCGACTGTAGTACACTGCTCAAGTCAATGTTTTCCTTGACTCTTCTTGAGCATTTCGCATCAGCCGACTGACGTTCAATTTACAGTTGCATGTATTTCTACGGTCGCATGTGAATTGTTATACAGCCGTCTGTGCACAACTTGCATTTTTTGGGCTTCATCCCAATATGCAAGACAGTCGACTGATGAAGTATTTACAGTCGCCTGTGAAATGACCATCAGTCGTCTGAAAGGCGTAAGTGCGAAAGTTGCCTCTCTCTCTGTTTTATTTCCATCCATGCAGCAGTCTCCTGATGAAGGATATACAGTTGACTGTCTATTATACAGTCGCATGTGTAGTCTTCTACAGTCGACTGTCCTGGCTCTGATTATAGCCGTTGGGATTTTTCTAACCGTTGAACAGCCGACTGACATTTGTTCATCAGTCGACTGTCTGTGCCATAAACTGCTAAAATCTAGCCGTTGCAGATCTCTTTCCTTTCGGTTTTTGGCTGGTTTTATGGGCTCTTCTTGGCTTCCTATATATAGGAGTTGGCTTAGTTCATTTAGAACACTAAGTTAATATTGAATATCTTTAAGAATTAATAGCCAATCCTAATCTCTCCTATTTCCCTCTCATGAGCACATTCCTCTTCATGCTTTGAAGCTAGCTCATAAGGAAATTTTCCAAGGGATTTAATTCTCATTCCTTTCTTGGAGATCATCTTTTTCTCTTCATTTCATACACTCAAGTGAGAAGTGTTAGGATTCATTCCTAGAAGAGAGAAAGATCATAAGTGTAATCAAAGCCTCATCTCAAGCACTTGAGTTTCACTTGCATGCCTTCTTCTTCACATTGGTAAGATCATATCAAGGCATATCAAGTATTTCTTCGTTTTGTTTTATGTTCGAAACCCTAATTCTCTTTGTGAGAATTAGTTCTCTTTGTGGGAGATACTCTCTTTGTGCTAGTTTGGTTCTTTCTGTGTGAGAGAACAAATCCTCTGTGTGAGGTCTCTCTGTGTTAGGATTTCTTTGTGTGAGAATTCAAATCCTTTGTGTGAGGTATCTCTGTGTGAGATTGTATTTACTTCTCTGTGAGGAAATTGTTGGATATGGACGACATAAATACACCCATGAGGGGATGTATGAGGGTATACGGACCTCAGATGTCGCGTGCACGAAGGTGTGCGCGAAGGGAACCTTTTCTCGTGTGAAAAGGACCACTCGATAAGTGGAAAAAGCCACTCGATAAGTGGAAAAAGCCACTTTATAAGTGCAAAATGCCACTTGATAAGTGGATAAAGAAGAAGATAAATGAATGTGCTAATATAGGCTAATAAGCTTATAATTGGTTATTTCCTACAATAACCCCCCCTAAAGCCTATAAATAGGACCCAAGGGTAAGGCATTCATTAACACTTTCCATGCCATAAGTTTGCATAAGGCATCCTTATGTTCTTCTTCTACCTTCCATTAAAATCCTCTTCTAGTTAGAGATTTAGGCGGTGAAACTCTGCTTCGATCCTCCGTGACGAAGTATTGACCGTTGTGGCGAATCCGAGGGCAAAGTTCCGAGATTACGGTGCCGCGTACGCAAGCGTAAGTCTCAAATTTATTTATCGATCCTAACGTTGTTTTGACAGGATCCTGCATTGGTATCAGAGCCATACGGGTTCGCCCCGGTCAAACCGCCGCCCCGTCGAACCGATGAACAAGGCGTTGTCTTTTTCACGAATGGGTATCCTACCATTACGGATATGGTAGGAACGCTTCGTGACGGAGAGAACGCAGCGGTTGTTCTTTTCACGTTAGGGGCTCCAACCATTACGGATATGGTAGGAACTCTCCGTGACGGGAAGAACTGACCGTTCATATCGTCAAGCTCGCTCTCTTCATGGATGCTGAGTCTCCATTCATAGGGAATGTGAACTCTCTTCATGTGGAGCGCGTAGTTTACGAATTTTAAAGTATGTTAATTTTTCATTTTGGCACACGGCCATTAGAGAATAACTACTTTCTCGACGAACGTGTGCTTCATCAACGAACGGGTGCTTCATCAAGGAAGAAGATGGTAGTTATTCCCATCGGGGAAGATAAATTTTGGTGCATGATCACCATGGCCAAATGGGCTATGGAGGCAACGCATCCCCCCCTCATGCGGAGGGGGTTGGCTACGGCCAATAACCACCACGGCCACCCCTCCGGCGGGGGTGTGAGGCCAAACCCATGCAAGGGGGTGGCCGGCCATGGCCATATGGGCCATGGCCGGCCAAGGCAATAAGACCATGGCCCGGCCATGCCCGGCCATGGCCGGCCACGGCCACGGCCAGGCCTAGCCGAGACCAGGTCAGGGCCAGGGGGCCCTGGCCGGCCTCGGCCAAGGCCAGGGGCCGGCCTAGCCGGCCCTGGCTGTGGCCAGGGCCAATGCCCTGGCCTCAGGCCAAGGCCTGGCCGGCCCTGGCAGAGGCCAGGGCCAGGCCCTGGCTGTCCCTGGCCGGCCTCGGCCAGGGCAGAGGCCCTGGCCGAGGGGCCAGGGCAGAGGCCCTTGGCTGGCCCTTGGCCAGCCCCGGCCAGGGCAGAGGCCCTGTCCAAGGGGGTGCCAAATAATTGATTGGTCGGTATTGGTCGACCAATTCATGATTATTGGTCGACCAATTTAACCAGAGGCCTTGACAATGGTTTCGGCCCCGGCAACCTACAAGCCTAGCCCATACGGGGCCGATGGCAGTCGTCTGCGGCAAAATTCTCTAATAAGGGGGAAATGCCTGGATCCATACGGGAGCCAACGACGATAGTTTGCAGAAATCCCCAAAAGGGGGATCCAACCTTGGCACGGCTATGACTCATCCCGGCAAAAGGCAGGAAGTGCCGAATATTTCACTAGTATCATAAGGGTACTAAGTTGAAATATACATTTTTTAGAAAAATATGTTTCTAACGTTTTGAAAAATACGTTTTCAAAAATGCTTTTCCGCAGCAAAGTACTATAAGAGTAATTTTATTTGATAAAGTGATGGGGAAATACTGAAAGTTACTCTAGATGGTGATTGGAAACGTAGTGACCTTTCCGATTCTAGGGTAACATCTTCAGTATTTTTCGAAAGTAACTTATCAAATTATAAATGTCGTTCCAAGTGGGAGTTGAAATTAGAACTATCCAAATGGGATATTCTATTATCACTTCAAATGGGAATTATATTTTAAGAATTTTTCAATGCAATGTTTTTTATCAAACCTTCGGTTTTGTGTCTTTTGCAGCATTTTAAAAGTAAAATGTCTTCCGCTTCAAAGAATATTGTCGTTGAGTTAAACAGAGGTGAAAAACTCAACGGCGATAATTACAAACTTTGGTCCATCAAGATACAATACATTTTAGAGGAGCAAGAAGTGCTCGAAACTCTAAAGAACGTAATGATTTAACCCGAGTCGGGCACTACGGCCCAACACAGACGAGACAATGAAGCTTTTGATGCTTGGTCTCGGAAGAACAAGATAGCACGCATTACGTTATTAAGCAGTATGGCTGATGACATAATGCGCATCTTCCGAGAGCATGACTTAGCCATGGGCATATGGTCCAAGCTTGAGGAAAAGTTTGGTGGCACATCGGTGTCCAAACTTCGCGCCTTAACTATAAGATTTGATTCATACAAGAAACGTCCAGATCAGTCCATGGGGAAACATCTGCGACATATGGAGAATCTTATCTCAGAGTTAAAGGATACGGGTCATGTGCTCACTGATGAGCAACAAATCCAAGCAGTCATACGTTCCCTACCAAATGGGTGGGACCAAATGAAGATGCATCTCACTCACAATGAGAGCATCAAGACCTTCAGCGATGTTTCCAAGCACCTCGAATTAGAGGAAGAGCGGCTTGCGGCTGCCAAGCCAAGTGCAGAAGTGCACATGGTTGCTAGTTCCTCACACGGGGGAAAGAAAAGGAAAGATCGTTCGAAGTCTACCAATGAACGTAATAAGCAACCTGAGTCTCCCAAGAAACCCAAACATAAGGGTGGGCACAAGAAATGGCACAAGAAGAAAGACTTGAATAGGATCAAGTGCTTTAAGTGCAACAAGCTCGGTCACTATGCTCATTTGTGTACGAGTGGAGGCGACGAGTTAACTTGTAAATATACTAGTTACATATGTGTTTCTAGTTCAATATTTCTTGTGGAATCTAATCCATTTTGGATAATTGATTCAGGTGCCACCGACCACATAGCAAGGGACAGACGGTCCTTCGTGGAGTATCACCGGATACCCCAAGGAACGAAGTGGATCTATGTAGGAAACAACACACGTGTTGAAGTGAAAGGCGTTGGGACTTGTAAGCTAGTCTTGGACAACGCGCGGCCGCACTCTCCTACTTCATGATGTCCTCTTCGCTCCAGATATTCGAAGGAATATAATTTCTGTGGTCGTGTTAATGGGTCTTGGCTATAACTGGTTTTTTCATGATTGTAATGTGGACTTAAGTTGTAATAATACTCTTATTGGTACTGGGTTTGTATTTAAAGGATTTATTGTAATGAGTACAATGTATGATTCCTCATGTAATGAAAATTTCCTTATTGCAAATTCTAAGACTTATGAGTCTGATGTGATTTGTTGGCACGCAAGGCTTGGTCATATTGGACCAACGCGTATGGATAGACTTGCCAAACGTGGCCTTCTATCCAATGTTTCAAAGGTTGAAATGTCGACCTGCGAACATTGCCTAGTGGGGAAATCTTGTCGCAAGCTGTTTGGAACCGGCACAAGGGCCGAGGTTCCATTACAGCTTATCCATTTGGACATATGTGGTCTGATGAATGTCAAGACAAGACGCGGGAAGTCCTATTTCATCACTTTTATTGATGATTTCACCCGATTCGGACATATCTATTTGATATCCCACAAAAGTGAAGCATTGGCTTGCTTTAAAAACTATATGAGTTTAGTGGAGAATCAATTAGATCGCAAGATTAAGGTCTTGCGAACCGATAGGGGCGGTGAATATCAATCAACAAGTTTTAAGGAACTTTGTGATGAAAAAGGCATAGTACATCAGGTAACTATGCCTTATACTCCTCAACAAAACGGTGTTGCAGAAAGGAGAAATAGGACTTTAATGGAAATGGTCCGTTCAATGATGGCGCAAGCTAACTTGCCAATCACCTTTTGGGGTGAAGCATTATTGACGGCTGCTTTCATTTTAAACCGCGTACCCTCGAAATCAGTTAGCTCCACTCCTTATGAGTTGTGGAACCAAAGGTCTCCTGACTTAAACATATTGAAACCTTGGGGTTGTGCATCCTACAGACATATTTCCTCTCATAAGTATGGCAAACTTGGGCCAAGGGGAAGGAAATGTATCTTTATACGATACGCAGAAAACTCCAAAGGTTATGTTTTTGTTAGTCAGGAAGACAATGGTGGGCTAATTGAGTTTGAGTCGAGGGATGTCACTTTCTTGGAAAACGAGTTTTCAAGACAGGGCGAGATAAATCAGGACTTATCTCTATTTGAGATTTATGATCAAGAAGGATTACCTCATTCGAGTGGGAGAATTCTTGGTGAAAACGAAAATACGTTTCAACCTTCACCAATGGATTATACGAATGACGATTATCCTATTCCATACGGGAATAATGATCCAAGTGGGAGCAATTCTAACGACATTCCAAGTGGGAGTGATATTAGAATTGATCTAAATTCGAGTCAACAAGGACTTGAAGAATCTCAAATACGACGTAGTAGTCGTACAAGGTTGGCTCCTCTAAGATTTGAGGATGAATTTCCACAAACCTTTATGACTTTACTACAAGAAGATGACGAGCCTGCTACTTTCAAACAGCCCGTATCTTGCCCTGCTAAAGACAAATGGATGGAAGCGATGCAAGAGGAGTTAGAATCCATGAAAGTTAACCAAGTCTGGGACTTAGTTGACTTACCTAGAGGACGTAGAGCTATTGGGAACAAATGGGTTCTCAAGATCAAGCATAAGGCTGATGGCTCTATTGACAGATATAAAGCTCGCCTTGTCGTGAAAGGTTTTACGCAACAGGAAGGGATAGACTACGAAGAGACCTTCTCACCTGTTGTTCATTTTACCTCGATTCGCCTGATTCTGGCAATGGTAGCTTGCTTAGACCTCGAATTACATCAACTGGATGTAAAGACTGCCTTTCTCAATGGAGAATTGGACGAGGAGATCTATATGGAACAACCAACAGGGTTTGTAAAAGAAGGAAACGAACATAAGGTTTGTAAACTTCTTAAATCCATATATGGTCTTAAACAATCCTCGAGGCAATGGTATATACGATTTCAAGAAGTTGTCTTATCAAATGGTTTTACCATGCTTGATGAAGATAACTGCGTATATATCAAGAGGATTAAAAGCAAGTATGTTATCATGTCTCTATATGTAGATGACATTTTAATAGCCGGAAATGACAAGGGCTTTGTGATGGATATCAAGGCTGGGCTTTCATCAGTTTTTGAGATGAAAGACATGGGAGAAGCCACATATATCCTTGGATTTAAGATTTCAAGGAATCGTTTGAAGAAACTTCTTTCTCTTTCACAGGAGACTTATATAAAGAAGGTTCTAGAACGATTTAATATGCAGGACTGCAAGTCCATTGATACTCCTATAAGCAAAAGCGATAATTTATGTCTGAAATCATGTCCTAAGAACCAAAAGGAGAAAGAGATTATGGAAAAAGTTCCATATTCCAGTGCAGTTGGTAGTCTTATGTACGCTATGATGTGTACAAGACCGGACATCTGTTTTGCCGTTGGAATGGTAAGTCGTTACCAATCCAACCCAGGGCAAGTACACTGGAAAGCGGTTAAGAGGATAATGCGGTATCTCAAAGGAACTGCAGACTTTGCTTTATGCTATCAAGGAAATGCCTTGAGGCTCGAAGGCTACACTGATGCTGATTGGGCGGGTGATCTCGATGAGCGACGATCGACCTCAGGATATGTTTTTCTACTCGGATCTGGTGCAATATCCTGGAGTAGCAAGAAACAATCCGGCATCGCACTTTCAACTATGGAAGCCGAGTTTGTAGCATTTAGCATGGCAGTCCAAGAGGCTGTTTGGCTTAGGAAATTCTTAGACATGCTAATTGATGCAAGTGACTCAGGTGCTGTACCTATACACAGCGACAGTCAAGCATCTATAGCTTATGTCAAAGATCCTAAATTTCATTGTAAGACCAAACACATTGATATCCGCTACAAATTTGCAAAAGACTATGATAAGACCAAGAAGGTGGACATAAGGTACATATCTTTGCATGAGATGATAGCGGATCCGCTCACGAAGGCGATCCCCAGAGATGTGTTTTACAAACACTTATCATCCCAAGGATTGCGTAAGAGCTGAGTTGTACCAATGTAAATTCACATGTCTGTAAATGATCAAATTTAATAAATGAATATGTTCTTTTTCAAACATTGCATATGAATTTCTTGAGAAATGTTTGTGTACATTTTTGAAATCTCAGCTATACTTTCTAGTATGTCGGACAGATTGAGGTTGGCTCTCTCACATGAGCAACCGCCTTATTCTATCAGACGGATAGAATAGAGATGAGACCTGTTTAAAGTCAAAATCATCAGACAGATGATTTAGAGTCATGACTTAAACAAAATGGTCGCATGAAAGATCTGCATAATATGGATGCTTACATAAGATCTAAGAGGATTTTGAAATCCTATCTGTCTAAATGCGGGATGTGAGTCCAAAGGATTATTTGAGTAGAAAAAAGGGACTTAAAGTCAGACATTGTGGTGTCTGATCATCATCCTTACAACATCATTGAGACATACACTCCCTGGGAAAGGAGCGATGTTGTAATACGTATTCATACTACGTATGCATTTTTTGACCATTGGGTTAGAATAGTAAATAAGTTTACTATTATGTGAGACCCAAAGACCACATGGGTCTTAATTCATTACCCTTATGGACTCTAATTGGTTCCTTTAGATTTGACCGGGTGATTGCTATCTTAGCATGTTACTTATGGACTATGGTTAATTCGGTCCGGCGGGGCATGTTAGAAAAGCAAGTCAAGTCAAGATCGAAAGGATCGCAAGAAGAGGAAGATTAATTTCGCATTCACATTTGGACTTTAAAGATTCAAAGCTGGCCAGCCAATTGCAATCCAGATGGGATTCAATTGTTGAATATAAAGTATAAGAAATGTGAAGAAATAATCTAGGGTAAAGCATGAGTTGATCTACTCAACTTTGCACCTCGAGGAGTGTTGTGTATCTCTAACAAGTGCACAACAGCAGACTCTATGCGCATGACGGTCACACGGCCTATTTCTCGGTATGATAAACAGAAGAGTTAGAGGAAAATAAGTTTCCTTACAATCCCCTCAAGTGTGAGTGGGAGATGTTGGATATGGACGACATAAATACACCCATGAGGGGATGTATGAGGGTATACGGACCTCAGATGTCGTGTGCACGAAGGCGTGCACGAAGGGAACCTTTTCTCGTGTGAAAAGGACCACTCGATAAGTGAAAAAGGCCACTCGATAAGTGGAAAAAGCCACTTTATAAGTGTAAAATGGCACTTGATAAGAGGATAAAGAAGAAGATAAATGAATGTGCTAATATAGGCTAATAAGCTTATAATTGGTTATTTCCTACAATAACCACCCCTAAAGCCTATAAATAGGACCCAAGGGTAAGGCATTCATTAACACTTTCCATGCCATAAGTTTGCATAAGGCATCCTTATGTTCTTCTTCTCCCTTCCATTAAAATCCTCTTCTAGTTAGAGATTTAGGCGATGAAACTCTGCTTCGATCCTCCGTGACGAAGTATCGACCGTTGTGGCGAATCCGAGGGCAAAGTTCCGAGATTACGGTGCCGCGTACGCAAGCGTAAGTCTCAACTTCATTTATCGATCCTAACGTTGTTTTGATAGGATCCTACAGAAATTATAGTGAATATTGGTGTGGTTGGACGTACCCAAGTTTTGGGGAACCAGGGTAAAATCCTTGTGTTTGTGATTGTTGTTGAGCACTCTGTTTAATTTTCGCTGCTTATTGTGCTTTAATTTCAGTAACTTTTAATTAAGCACTTTGCTTGCCATTACACTATTCACCCCCTTCTTAGTGTGTGTGTATCCCCCAGGGTCCCTTACAGTGTGCGTGTGTGCGTGTGCGTGTGTGTCTGCAAAAAATGTACCTAAGGTGGACCTCGGTTAGAAATACCTGAGCACCCCCCGCTGTTCGGGGTTTGTAAGTATTTTTTTTTGAAATGTTTTTTTGAAGTAGGTAGATATACTTGTTATGTAGCTCCCCTCAAAATTTCAGGTCAATCCAACACCGTTTGAGCCTCCGTTCATCGATTCCAACACCGTTTTTGAAATCGATGAACGGAGGCTCAAACGGTGTTGGATTGACCTGAAATTTTGTGGGAAGCTACATAACAAGTATATCTACCTACTGCAAAAAAAAATTTCAAAAAAAATACTTACAAACCCAGAACATCACGGGGGGGGTGCTCAGGTGTTTCTACCAGAGGTTAACCTCGGGCACATATCCCTATATAAATATATATATGTATGTGTATATATATATGTATATGTATATGTATATATATATGTACTAGTAATTACCCGTGTCCATAGGACACGGTTTATTTAATATATTCCCATCCTCAGAATTTTAGTTCCCCCGAAAATTAAAGCACAATATTTGTTATGTAGTCCCCCCCCAAAAAAAAATTATTTCATCCCCCCCACCAAGAGTTCCCCCCCTAAAATACAAACTTCTCCCCAATTGTTTCATATATTTTTCAAATTCAAACTTTTGGTGCCATGATGATAAAATATCTTTCAAACATTAAATTTCAAACTCCCATCAAAATTTCAAAACTCCCACTAAAATTCAAACTTCCCCCAAGGTTTCACCCAAAATTTCAAAATTCCAACTCATTTTTGGTTGTCCTAGTCATCATGTATATTTGTCCTAGTCAGCCCTAACATTTATCCTAGTAGGACATAATTCAAAATCTTCATCAAATATAGAATAGATATGTATATGTATATGTATATATGTATAAGTATATGTATATGTGTGTGTGTGTGTGTAGTAAAGTGTTCCTAAGGTGACTCCTTAGATGAAATCTAAGGAGTTGCCCCCATTTTGCCCCATATCCCACATTTTTGGATTTTATTTTTCATGGGTTGTTGTTCACATCATGAATGGTCATCACATCAAAAATCAAGTCATTCCAATACTTTTAGAGCACACGTCTACCCCTTGCAACTTTAACGGTCTGTAAACGCATAAAGTTTCCTGGGGTAAATGATGGATCTAAAAGTATTAGAATGACTTGATTTTTGGTATGTTGATCATCCATAATGTGAACAATAACCCCATGAAAACTACAATCCAAAAAAATATGGTATATGGGGGAAAATGGGAGTGAATCCTTAGATTTCATCTAAGGGGTCACCCTAGGAACACTTTACCCCCCCCACACACATACTAGTCATAACCCGTGCCCGCGGGAATGGTTCATTTAAGATTTTTCCCCGTGAAATCTTTGTTCCCAAACATTATTTACACAGTCAAATTTGTGCGGAACAACAAATTAGCGTAAAAAATTTAGCGGGCGCCTTCGGCGCGGAAGAGTGGAAGTGCATAAGTGTGTGTATGTATGGTGTGTGGGTAAAAAGTTAAATGAGATGGTTTTTTAGCAAAAAGGGAAATATGTGGTATTCTGTGCAAATGTAATGAATGGTGCCCGATGATCTCCTTCCAGCTTTGAAGGATGCCTTGTATTTGCTTTTGGTAAAGTTTAAAAGCTTTGTTTATTAGTACTACAAGCGTGTGTTGTTATCTTTCAGTCTTAGGAAGCTTGTTGATGTAAAATATTTCAGATTATAGAAGCTTGTTCAATTTGTTAATGTTGCACTACTCTCCCTCCCTCTCCCTCTCCCTCTTGTTTCGAGCGCAACTAAATGTCGTTATATCTGATTGAAGGAGGGAGGCTGTTCGAAGGTCGTTGCAACTGAAATTAGTTGGGAAAAATGTATAAAAGAGAGAGTGATTGTAATAAGAAGTTCATCCTGAAAAATCCCAATGAAACAACTCAATTTCCGAGCCTCTCTTTTTTTCCTTTTCTTTGCCTTTCTTTGATTCTGGGCTTGATTCCTTACAATCGGAAGCATCATTGAAGGATATTTGACTCCATGTCCTATCAGGGAAGAAGGCAGGAGCTGTGGCCAACAGATTTTCACAAAGAAAACATATAATTTGTATGCACAAAACACAAACATTAGTTTCGTGTTAACTTGCAAAAAATGAAGATACAAAGATGCATTCAGCATTCTCAATGTCTTCACTACTCCCAGCTATCATGCCGCACACATACATTGTTATCTTGAGCTTAACATTTGAGCTCTGTCATATCCTTGTATGTGTATGATTTAGCGATTCATCTATTAACAAAATAGCAGCAATGTGGACACTTACATGGAGGCCCAGTATAGCAGCAATTTAGGGGATTTTGGTGCTTCATGTAAGACAGATGAAACCCATGTATGTGTGCTGCTTCATGACCAGAATAGCAGCAACGTGCTTCATGCAAGACAGATGACAAAGTTCTAGAATCATGTAATTGTTCAGTTTCAGATTCACCTTCCTTGCTTTCAACATTCATTTTCAAGTGGGCATTCTTTTATCACCCAATCAGCATAAAAACATAAAAACATCCAGATTGCAACTCATATCATAGAATCAAACAATCCAGCATAAAACATCAATCCTTGCATAAAATCATGATTACATCCAGATACAATGTAAAGAGTTCTTTCCTAACTGCACACATTAGCTTCAGTGTACTGGATTAGGGTTACTGGAGGATGTACAAAGAAATTGAGAATCTGCATAGAATACAGACATACTTTTACATCTGATCACATACATAAAAGTCACAGCTTAAAATCGAGCAGCACACGTGCATAGTTTGATCACACATTTTTCTCTTTTCACCACTACTAACAAACATACACTGGGACACTCTTGCACACACATGCTTGCATCATCGAGGGGTTACAGCTGAAATGTCAGTATGAGGCAAGAAAGGGGGAGGAAGAAGATATTTTGGCCATCTGAGAGAATTTCATCCCTGACGATGCTGAAGGGCTGCTATCATCTTCAGGCATCATCCTTTGTATGTTCTCTAGGTCCCTGATTACCTCTGGCATCGAAGGCCTGTCACTTGTCTCGTCCTGGCAACACTTAAGTGCTAACAATATGAACATAAAACTTCATTCAGAAGGATATGAGCCCAATCGGCCGCCACTAATCGGTCGCCACTAATCGAGAACACCTGAACATAATGATATGCCTTGTTTACCTAGAAACAGAAAATATAAAGTTTTCATGGTGGCTTAAGGAGTAATACCCATATCAGAAACTATATAAAATTTGCAAGGGGATTAATTTGTTACTTTATAAATTTTTTACTTTATAAATCTTTATAAAACTTTATATGAATAAGGATCAACTTCTCATTAGAGATCAGCAGTTGCATGGTGGCTTAAGGAGTAATACCCAGATCAGACACTTTCAGTCGTGGCTCATTCCATTGTGGTGGATGTAGTATATATCCATAACGTCTGCAAGAATAACTGAATAATTTCAGCCGTGGCACATTCCAAAATTTGAAATTCTAAATTAATTTATATGAGGATTGTAAAGTCTTAATTAACTGTCAATTCTAAATTGTTTTGCCTGCTGCACATAATTGCTTATCACATGTTTGTAAATATGATAGCAAATGTGTATGAACAATATTTCTAGCCACATGTGCACCCAAATCATGTAATCCCAACTGTAACACACATTTACAAAAGCTCCAGCATTAAGAATCCTATAGAGGTTACTGAAACATAAAGCAGTCTTGCAAACCATATGGAGATGCATAGTATGACAAATGAGAAACATCCGCCGTGAACTTACACGTATACGATTTTTGGCTTTGCAGTGGACTTGGCTAGCAAGTTGCTGCAAATGAGACTTTAAGTCAGTGAAGAATCCAGCAACTTGTACACACACACACACACACACACACACACACACACACACACACACACACACACAAATCATCAATAGTAAAGAAATAATGCTCAGAACAAACAACTTAAAAGTTCCGATGAGAAATTATGATCAGAAAGGTATAATGTTGACCTTTATACACAAATGAATAGAAATTGACATGGGGCTGATGTAGATGGTAAATTCTGATTCTGCAACAAATGCTTTCATATGATAGTTTTCTGCATGTAAAAACAGTTGCTTGCACCGTAAATTTCTCTTGTTTTTTAGATGTGCATTTTACAATTTGGTTGGTCACATCTGATTATCATGTCAAAATATATCTAGATCTGGAAAATTTTTCCAAATTTAGCTGAAATTTGTAGTTTGTTTCAGTCAGTTGAAACAACATGATCCTTGTTACGACCTAAAGATCGTAGGTGTTACGACCTAAAGATCGTAAGAGTCCGACTCCCACCCGGATCCGCTGACATACCCCATTAACTCTCCCCTTCACGAAAGGGCCGCCACCCCGGAAGACCGAAGCTACACGGGAACGGGCGCACCTCGCAGCACTCCCCCCACTCGGCCGAGGCATACAACCGCAGTTGCTTGGCCCGCCAGGGGCAGGGCGCTTGGGCAGCACCTGAACAATACCACCGGGTATGCTGACATAGGCATGTGCGTATCCTTCAGTGCCATCGGCCCACAACCCATGATCGAAAAGGGGGTGCGGCCGGGCCGGACAACCCCCGAGCCAGTCGACCCGGCCGGTCCCCATGAACCACGGCGCCAGGGATAGCATAGCCAGACCTTCAGTTCGTCACCAACGACAAAAAACCTAGGATAAGGACACGACTGACACTAACGCCGCCCGACCATCTGACAAAGCACCCCCTGGCAGCTGAGCCCCCTGACAATTAATGCTTTCGGCCCTGACATCCTGACAAAAGTGCCCCCGGCCGTTGCACCGTCTGACAAAAGCAGGTCAGGCACTCCTGTTCCTGACATCCTCGTCTGAAGCTTCCGCTGACAACCGAGCCAGCTCAGCACGTCGAGTCAGCATGCCAGGTCAGCCCCGCCTAGTCATCTCCCATCAGGTATAAATACCCCCTCACTTCTTACGGTAAGGAGGTTGGCAAATTCTCTCTCTCAATCTATCATTCACACACGAGAGCAAAGGTCGTCCATATCTTTGTTCTCCCACTTATAGCTCGCCACGCACGGTCGACACACCCTCAGTCCGACCGGTGTGCCTAGCCCCCGTTTTAAGTCCTATTACTGACTTAGGCATCAGAGGGGCTAAGGGTTGGAGCCCAACCCCTCTCTTCTGACGAGTTGCTCGTGTTGCAGGAAAGCTCACCACTTGGTCGACATCAGCTCGAGCCTCCCGCCACCCGATCTTCTTCCGCTGTGTCTGGTGAGATTTGACTCCGTTGCCACCCCCGACGGCAAGTCCAGCCTCTTCACCCCATTAATCACTTGTTAAATTTCCCACCTAAACCCTCTTGTCAACAGAACCACCGTGCCCTTGGTTTCCCTCAATACAAATTCATTGTGTGCGAGTTCCACCTCGTAACAATTGGCGCCGACCTAAAGATCGTAGGCGTTACGACCTAAAGATCGTAAGAGTCCGACTCCCGCCTGGATCCGCTGACATACCCCATTTACTCTCCCCTTCACGAAAGGGCTGCCACCCCGGAAGACCGAAGCTACACGGGAACGGGCGCACCTCGCAGCACTCCCCCCACCCGGCCGAGGCATACAACCACAGTTGCTCGGCCCGCTAGGGGCAGGGCGCTTGGGCAGCGCCCGAACAGTACCGCCGAGTATGCTGACATAGGCATGTGCGTATCCTTCCGTGCCAGCGGCCCACAACCCACGACCGAAAAGGGGGTGCGGCCGGGCCGGACAACCCCCGAGCCGGTCGACCCGGCCGGTCCCCATGAACCACGGCGCCAGGGATAGCATAGCCAGACCTTCAGTTCGTCACCAATGACAAACAACCTAGGATAAGGACACGACTGACACTAACGCCGCCCGACCATCTGACAAAGCACCCCCTGGCAGCTGAGCCCCCTGACAATTAATGCTTTCGGCCCTGACATCCTGACAAAAGTGCCCCCGGCCGTTGCGCCGTCTGACAAAAGCAGGCCAGGCACTCCTGTTCCTGACATCCTCATCCGAAGCTTCCGCTGACAATCGAGCCAGCTCAGCACGTCAAGTCAGCATGTCAGGTCAGCCCCGCCTAGTCATCTCCCATCAGGTATAAATACCCCCTCACTTCTTACGGTAAGGAGGTTGGCAAATTCACTCTCTCAATCTATCATTCACACACGAGAGCAAAGGTCGTCCATATCTTTGTTCTCCCACTTATAGCTCGCCACGCACTGTCGACACACCCTCAGTCCGACCGGCGTGCCTAGCCCCAGTTTTAAGTCCTATTACTGACTTAGGCATCGGAGGGGCTAAGGGTTGGACCCCAACCCCGCCCTTCTGACGAGTTTCTCGTGTTGCAGGAAAGCTCGCCCCTTGGTCGACATCAGCTCCAGCCTCCCGCCAACCGATCTTCCTCTGCCGTGTCCGGTGAGATTCGACTCCGTTGCCACCCCCGATGGCAAGTCCAGCCTCTTCACCCCATTAATCACTTGTTAAATTGCCCACCTAAACCCTCTTGTCAACAGAACCACCGTGCCCTTGGTTTCCCTCAATACAAATTCATTGTGTGCGAGTTCCACCTCGTAACGATCCCAATTCTCTCCGCAACATTATGTTTTTGCTTCAGTCAGTTAACACAAAAGGATTAGTTAGTTTGCAAATATATAGAGCTTGAAACGTGAAAGCATGAACAACCAAACATTTTCTACCCACGTCTTCACAGATTCCTTATCAAACATAAATTAGAAATTTCTACATCAAGACTTCTATAAGAAGAGAAAAAAATCAAAAAACTTCAACATAACACTTGCTAAATATCGTATTTTTAACGACAATTAATCGTAATAACCCAAAAAAACACAAGATCTATGAGAAATCGAAAGGGGCAAAAGACGGAACCGACCTTCAGAGATGGCGAGCTGGATTTCATCGCACTTGGCGACGACTGTGTGGTCGCTAACCCCATCATCCGCTTCGAGGAGGTAGTTGCCATACCTGTCGTTCTTCTCGGTGTTCCTGGCGTGTTTGCAACAAAAGTACTTGGTAATGAACTAAAATTGTACCACAAAAGTACCACAAAAGCTCGCCATAACTGACTAAAAGTACCGCAAAAGCTCTCCATAACTGACTAAAAGTACCACAAAAGCTCTCCATAACTAATGAAGATGCTACTACATACATAATGGTCTTGATAAAGCATTTTATTTCACATTTTTCAATATATTGAGGGGGTAAAAATTTAAGCCGGGTACATATTTATGTCAAGTTTAGCAAGGCACATAATGTTGAGTATTGGTGTTTTATACCAATCTTATTTTGATGATGATCATAACATTGTGTTGTTGCTAATGAATCTCATGTTTTAGTCTCTCAGCTTATTTCAAGGATATCTTTCTTGGAGACTAATCACTTGCTGTAAGGATGGACATCATGTGAAGAAGAACCAAAGTTTGGACTCAAGGAGTGCCAAAGCTTGGAGATGATGGAGAGCAATCAAGGCATGAAGATTGAAGACTTAGACTCTTTTGAAAGCATTGTAATCCATGTAATTGACTTTATTGCTTTCTCTCTCTTTTGAGTCTAGGGTTGATGTAATGCCTTGCTAGATGGTTTACTCATTCATGCTCATGCATTTAACCATCTTAGTGAACCTTAGGATTATCAAAGAATCCAACCCAATAGGTTCACTCTTTCGGTCAGTCGTCTGATAAGGGAAAAATAGTCGACTGGGTGATTTCCAGTCGCCTGTAGATCCTTCTACAGTCGCCTGATATGCACTGCTCAAGTCAACATTTCTATTGACTCTCACTTGAGCTTTACGCACAGTCGCCTGTCAATCAGTTCCCAGTCACCTGCACATTTATAGTCGCCTGAGATTTGGTCAACAGTCACCTGTCTAGCGTAAGTGAAATCTCTGCATCTCTCTGTCTTCTCTCCATACTTTACAGTAGTCGACTGATGAAGAATATACAGTCGCCTGACTATTCGACAGTCGCCTATAGTATTAACACCAGTCACCTGTGCGAAGAATTGGAGAAAGAGTGTAGCTCTCTGTTTCGATCCATCCCCTGCAGCAGTCGTCTGCTGAAGGATTAACAGGCGACTGTCCTGTTTATCAGTCGACTGTATTGACTTTGTCAGTCGACTGTCCTGGCTCAAATTATAGCCGTTGGATATTTTCTAGCCGTTGATCAGTCGACTGTCTTTTTATCTTCAGTCGACTGTTCCTGTCGTTTTCATCCAGTTTCTAGCCGTTGCAGATTTGTTTTTCTGGCTGTTTCTTTGGGTTTTCGGGCTTGATATAGGATTCCTATATATATGAGTGTGCTGCCATTCTTGAGAACACTTGACAACATTTGATAAACTCTTGATTCTATAGAAAATCTCAAGAGATCAATAAGCCACTCTCAAGCTCCCTCATTTCCCTCTATTTGAGCATTCATCTTTCTTCATGCATTGAAGTCCAGCTCAAGGGAAATCATCCAAGTGCTCTCAAGCATATTCCAACACTTGGAGATCCTCTTCCATGCCTTGCATTCATTCATGAGTAAGCATCTCAAGGCATAGGTAAGAGTATTTACTTTACAAGGTGTAAATTGTTCTCCTTTTCTCTTTGTGGGATTATGATACTCTCTTTGTGGGAGTTTCTCTCTTTGTGGGAGGTTGTCTCTTTGTGGGACTGAGGTGATTCTCTTTGTGGGAATTAACTCTCTTTGTGGGAGTTTAGTGTCCTAGTGTAGGACTAACCCTAATTCTCTGAGTGGGAGTTAGTGATTCTCTGTGTGGGAATCTTGGTCCTTGTGTAGGATTGGTTGGGTCCTTGTGTAGGGCATAAATCCTCTTTGTGGGGGTATCTCTTTGTGGGATTTGTATTCACTTCTCTGTGTGGGAATATAGTGAATATTGGTGTGGCTGGATGTACCCAAGTTTGGGGAACCAGGGTAATTCTTTGTGTTTGCGTTTGGATTGATTGTGCCATTTAATTCCTCTTGCATTTATTATTCCGCATTTGCAAGTTTAATTTTATTTGGACAATTTTATTGCCTTTACACTATTCACCCCCCTCTAGTGTGTGTTGTTAGTATTGCAAGGGTTAGACGATCCCTACAATTGGTATCAGAGCGAGGTTAAAGCATACTGCAACAATGGCATTCAACCCTACTTCCGCGCCTCATGAAGAAGGTCTCTCTACCGTTCGACCCCCGCTCTTCAACGGATCTAACTATCCGAGTTGGAAGATCAGGATGATGGTCTACTTAAAGAGTCACGACCTTTGGGACATAACGGAGTCACCCTTCGAGGAGCCATCTACTCCCGCGGCCTTGAGAACTAAAACAGAGAAGGACTTGATTAAAGTCAATGCTAGGGCTATGTGTGTTCTCCATTGCGCCCTCACTCCGGATGAGTTCGATCGCATCTCCATGTGCAAATCGGCTAATAGTAGTTGGCATACTTTGGAAATCTCTCATGAAGTGTTACTTCAACATAAGGAAGAGATCCAGTCAACCAAGCCCGAGAAGAAAAAGGGCGTTGCTCTGCATGGTGAGAAGGAGTCTTTCAAGTGGAAAAAGAAGTTCCAACAAGAAGCTCCAAGTGGTGAAGAAGAAGTTCTTAGTGACGATGACTACATCGAGCTTGCCAAGAAATTCAAGAATTTCAAGACATTCCTCAAGGAAAATCAAGGTATGTCTTCTTCAAAGTTGGTTTCACAATCTAACAAGTTGACTTGTTTCAACTGCAGTGGAATAGGTCATATGTCTTCCGAATGCCCTTCCAAACTCTACAAAGATACCAGTAAGGGTAAAGAGAAGAAACATTGGAAAGCCAAGTCCAAGGTCAAGAACCAAAAGAAGGGACTTAGTGGCACATTTGATGATTTCGATGGGGACACTTCTAATGATGAAGAAGAAGATGACAAGGAGCACGATCAAAGGTGTTTCGTTGCCTTTGATGATTCCTCATCAACTTCATCTAACTCTAGCGATGAAGAGATAGAGACATGGCGCAACTCCAAAGTAGAAAGCTGTTTTATGGCCAATGGGAAAGAGTCTTCGTCAAGCTCAAACGAGGAGGACAGTGATGAGGAAGCCGAGGAAGAAAAACCATCCTATGAGGAGCTTGAATACCGACTAAATGTGGCCTCCAATTTGGCAAGTAAGTGCATCGATTCTTATGATAAAATGAAAGCTAAACTTGATAATGCTATGAGTAGGGTGCATGAATTAGAATCTGCAAGTGTAGTTCATGATGAAAGGCATGTTTATGACACTTGTGAGAAAGACACACTTCTTTTCCAAGTTAAGGAATTGAGCAATTCTAATGAAAATCTCATTGGTCAAAACCTTAGCTTAGATACTCACATTCAACAACTTACGTTGAAATGTGAAGAGGAATCCCGGAAGCTCATAAGCTTTGTGTATTCTAGGGATTCACTCCACGATTTGTTGGAAAAACAACATCCGACAAATCATAGAGGAGGTTTGGGTTATGTTCAAAATGTCGTTCCCAAACCCATCTCTAATTCTTCCGTTGGTGCAAATTCAAGAAATATTGCTAAAGCACCTAAGAAGAATCACCATGCTCTCTTGTACAACAATAACACTCACAAGAAGCATGTAGATCACAAGGTGATGAGGAAGAATGAAGAATCTTCATTTTTTGCTAAGAAGCAAAATCCTCATTCTTTGCATGCTAAGAAACTTGTTTCTACACCTAAGCATGCCACATCCTTCCCTCTTGCTAAGGCAAAACCTTTGCCTAGGAAATCCTTGAGATTATGGATTCCCACTAAGGCTAGTGAGCAAGAGAGAGATAGTTACATCAATTCTCTAGTTAAGGATGTGATCACCTCGTGTGATTATGTTAGGAAATCAAACTCCTCTTGGGTTTGGTTACCTAATGTTTATGTTCCTCACACATTTGCATATTGCATGGGTATTATGCTTCTATGGTTATTTTATACATACCCATTGATTGTGTGTGTTTCATGATTTTGTAAATATTTTTCAAACGTATTTCTTTTCATGAAAATTGGGACCTTGGGGTTTATTGACATACATGCATGATCCATGTGTATGTCAATAGGGGAGTTAATATAATATATGTTTAAATTATTTTAAGACATATTTTAACTCTCATTTTGGAGGTTATTTGAGATCATTATTTATATTTGGTTATTTTGGGTCTCAAACCAAACCTCTTGTTTATTGCCAACATGTTTCATATCTCATTTTTTGGCAATATTCGTGTGTATATTTGAAGCTTGATTTTTTTATCTATTGCTTTGATACACTTTCGGCCCATGGCTCCAATATTTAATTGGTATTAGATCCTAGAAGTCAAGAGTTGACCATTTCTATGATCTAGGGGGAGCATGGGATAGTGAATTGATACCCACTAAATTTTATATTTGGTATCATATATATCTTTCTTTTCTTGCATTGTGTCGCATCTTGGTTAAGATGATAGAGGGGATGTTTTTGATGTCCACCTTTTTGACGATGTCAAGGGGGAGAGATATATGCATTATGTGATCATATCTATAGGGGGAGAGATATGTACATATGCATATGGTGAGAGATATCTCTATAGGGAAGAGATATATGGGATTAGATAAACCATTCTTGTTTGCATGAGTTTTTTTTTCTTTCTTTCTTTGCAATTGGTTTATGTAATCCATGCCTATTATATGTCACCATTATTGTTATTGGTTTTTGAGTATTTACCTTTGTGTAGCTCATTACTTAATTGGTGCATATAAGTAGGGGGAGATCATTAGCTTTGTGCTTTAATTCTTTATGATTAACATAATGTGTGTCATCATCAAAAAGGGGGAGATTGTTGAGTATTGGTGTTTTATACCAATCTTATTTTGATGATGATCATAACATTATGTTGTTGCTAATGAATCCCATGTTTTAGTCTCTCAGCTTATTTCAAGGATATCTTTCTTGGAGACTAATCACTTGGTCTAAGGATGGACATCATGTGAAGAAGAACCAAAGTTTGGACTCAAGGAGTGCCAAAGTTGGGAGATGATGGAGAGCAATCAAGGCATGAAGATTGAAGACTTAGACTCTTTTGAAAGCATTGTAATCCATGTAATTGACTTTATTGCTTTCTCTCTCTTTTGAGTCTAGGGTTGATGTCACGCCCCGCTTCCCAAAAACGTGGAGGCGAAGCGTGAGAAGGTCCGCTCAGACTTGAAGCTACAAAGCTTCAAGTCCGATAAGCGTCAATCAAATTTAATCTGCAGGTTCTTGCAACGCGAAACGAAACAAAGATAATAATAAGGAAATGAGACAAAGAATAAAACTCAGAATATCCATAATAATAAATTTCAACATCGCAGAAAAGCCACCAGGCTAAAAGAAAAGAGTCTAAAAGAGGCCCCAGCATGACCAACAAAAGTACAAAGTACGAAAACAAAGTAATGGTGCAATCACCGATAACTAACAGCAACCTAAAGCAAAAGCAAGTAAAATCAGTCTCTAAGACTATTCTCCGGTGTCCTCGAACTCCTCGACGAACGTAGGCTCAGGCTCAGCGTCAGCAAACACCTCGTCCTCAACAACTGTCTCTGGCTCAGGGTCTAACATGTGACACCCAAAAGAGCAAGGGGCACATGTCAGCAAGTCTACAAGAGACTTGGGCAAGGAACTGAAAGCAGGTAAAAGTAAAGCAACCTAGCAGTTCTAGCATGATGCGATGACATGGCAGTTAAAGTATGAGTGCAACAGGTAAAGTAAAGTAAAGTAAAGCACGAGCATGGCATTTAAACATGGCATGGATGACAAGTATTACATGAATCATTCACAAGACAAGTACAAGACAAGGAAAGTAAGCACCTCGTGCACAGAGATTCCGCCTTTTGGCTAGAGTGGCTGCGCGGGCTAACTCCTAAGCTCAAGTGACCGTTTATCCCTACCCCTCCACGTGTATCGAGCCAGGGCCTTACCCCCAAACATGGAATGCTCTCTTCTGGATCACGAGCCAGGAAGTGTTTTAACAAGTATGGCATAGGGGTGCACCTAGCCGGACAAGGAAGTACGAGTACACGTATTGTAGCGTGTGCTACGAATGCGACATTCAATGCATGGATGACATGACATGGCAAGTAGTAAGGTGTACAGGTAAGGAAAGTAAACGTGACAGTTTAGTATGCATGACTAACAAGTTTAAAGGGTTGGATCTAGCTTCGTTGTCAAGCTAGATCAATTAGGTGACGGATCTAGTTTCGTTGTCAAACTAGATCAAGTAGGCGTCTAGCCAGCTATCATTTCACTGACTAGTCTCTTTTACGCTAAAAACAAGGAAGTGGCCTAAGAACATGGCCCTACACAAGAGTTGGCATGTTTCACTTGCCTGCAAGTATCACGTCAGAGAAACACCGTCCAACGAGTCCAAAGTCACAATTCCTACGTGCACAAGTCCACCGGCCTACATCCGTTTTATTAATCTTGATTAGTGATTTCTAAAACATTTAAAATACTTTAAAAATACTGATTTTTAGTCTTGTTTAGCATGCAATTGGGTTGGGGTCTTAGGGGTGTAAACGTTACCTCAACACGACGCGAAAGCTACGCTGGCGGCGGGTAGCGATGCCAGGGGTTGGAATAATAAGATCGCGCTCCAAGTCCTGATTCCAATATAGATTCCTCGCTGGAAAGTTCAGAGAAATCAACCGGAGCAACGATTCCAGATTCTAAAGCTAGCACGTGCGACGACGGGCTACGACGTGTCGCAACGTCGTACGCGGCAAATCCTCGAAGAGCAAGCACCTAGGTGGGGCCCACAGTAGTCCTAGGGACCTATGGGGGACCCACAATACCTCTGGAGAACTTAGGGGGCCCACGATGGTAATTTGTGCGACGGGTGCGGGGTTGCGCCGAATGGCTCTCTGTCGTACAGCCTCGGTGCGGGGGATCTTCTCGGTCGGGCACTGGGAACGGCGCTGCACAGCGCAGCAGGTCGGTGCGGGGTCGGGCTCTCGGTCGGTGCGGAGAGGGCGGTCGGTCGGGCGCCTTGGATGCGGGGGTTGCAAAGTTGCAAAGTTGCAAAGTTGCAACGTTGCAACGTCGGTCGGTGCGGGCGACCCGCTCGGTCAGACACGAGCGGAGGCGGGGCGACAGAAGCGGGGGTCGGTGCGGTGCGGGGATGCGGCGTGAGCGGGCCAAGCTCTCGGTCAGACCGAGGGCTCCTCTCGATCGGAGCGGGAGAACGGAGCTGGGTCGATGTAGCGGTGCGGGGTCAAGCTCTGGTGCGGGGCGGCTAGCGGTCGGAGCGGGAGAAAAAGGCCCGTTTCTTTGGTCGGTGCGAGGGAAACTCGTCGCAACGTTGCGACGATTCGTCGCAACGTCAAATTGGGTTTTGAAAGAGGCTAGGGTTATTTTCTTGCGAAAATAGGTCTTCCTAAAGGTTGTTTATATAGTGTAGAGGGGTTGACTAGGTCTAGGGCTAATCCTAATGGGAATAGGAGTTTAAAATAATTTAAAATTCAAATCTCACCAACTCCAACTCACCCACGGCTTAGGTGGGGCCCAAATGAGCTGGAAATTGGCTCAAAAATTATTTAAAACATTTGAAACTCAAATAAATTTTACTTGGCCGAAAATAATTTAAAACCTAATTATTAAAAATATTATAAACCTTGCAAAAAATATAAAAGTGGTCAAATAAACTCCAAAAATTATAAAATAAATATTGGGGTGATCGTGATGACAAAAGTGAGCTAACTAAGAAGACGGATCTCAGTTTCGACATCGGCCGACGAAACTAAAAATAGAAACGTCTCCCGTCAAAAGTGAAAATCGTCACGTCTCATCGAGTAAGATTAAATTGTGGGAAAACGACTCGAAAAACGTCGTTCCAAATTAGTGCCACTATTTAATACTCTCAGAGACGATCACAACGGCATATCACACAAAAGTGTTCTCAAAAAAATAAAGTCTAAAATAAACACGTGCATGGCCAAAAGCACGTGCACGAACAAAGTACAACGAAAAGTGGTCGTTACAATTGATGTAATGCCTTGCTAGATGGTTTACTCATTCATGCTCATGCATTTAACCATCTTAGTGAACCTTAGGATTATCAAAGAATCCAACCCAATAGGTTCACTCTTTCGGTCAGTCGTCTGATGAGGGAAAAACAGTCGACTGGGTGATTTCTAGTCGCCTGTAGATCCTTCTACAGTCGCCTGATATGCACTGCTCAAGTCAACATTTCTATTGACTCTCACTTGAGCTTTACGCACTGTCGCCTGTCAATCAGTTCCCAGTCGCCTGTACATTTACAGTCGCCTGAGATTTGGTCAACAGTCACCTGTCTAGCGTAAGTGCAATCTCTGCATCTCTCTGTCTTCTCTCCATACTTTACAGTAGTCGACTGATGAAGAATATACAGTCGCCTGACTATTCGACAGTCGACTGTAGTATTAACACCAGTCGCCTGTGCGAAGAATTGGAGAAAGAGTGCAGCTCTCTGGTTCGATCCATCCCCTGCAGCAGTCGTCTGCTGAAGGATTAACAGGCGCCTGTCCTGTTTATCAGTCGACTGTATTGACTTCTTCAGTCGACTGTCCTGGCTCAGATTATATCCGTTGGATATTTTCTAGCCGTTGATCAGTCGACTGTCTTTTTATCTTCAGTCGACTGTTCATGTCGTTTTCATCCAGTTTCTAGCCGTTGCAGATTTGTTTTTCTGGCTGTTTCTTTGGGTTTTTGGGCTTGATATAGGATTCCTATATATATGAGTGTTCTTCCATTCTTGAGAACACTTGACAACATTTGCTAAACTCTTGATTCTACAGAAAATCTCAAGAGATCAATAAGCCACTCTCAAGCTCCCTCATTTCCCTCTATTTGAGCATTGATCTTTCTTCATGCATTGAAGTCTAGCTCAAGGGAAATCATCCAAGTGTTCTCAAGCATATTCCAACACTTGGAGATCCTCTTCCATGCCTTGCATTCATTCATGAGTAAACATCTCAAGGCATATGTAAGAGTATTTACTTTACAAGGTGTAAATTGTTCTCCCTTTCTCTTTGTGGGATTAGGATACTCTCTTTGTGGGAGTTTCTCTCTTTGTGGGAGGTTGTCTCTTTGTGGGACTGAGGTGATTCTCTTTGTGGGAATTAACTCTCTTTGTGGGAGTTTAGTGTCCTAGTGTAGGACTAACCCTAATTCTCTGAGTGGGAGTTAGTGATTCTTTGTGTGGGAATCTTGGTCCTTGTGTAGGATTGGTTGGGTCCTTGTGTAGGGCATAAATCCTCTTTGTTGGGTATCTCTTTGTGGGATTTGTATTCACTTCTCTGTGTGGGAATATAGTGAATATTGGTGTGGCTGGATGTACCCAAGTTTGGGGAACCAGGGTAATTCTTTGTGTTTGCGTTTGGATTGATTGTGCCATTTAATTCCTCTTGCATTTATTATTCCGCATTTGCAAGTTTAATTTTATTTGGACAATTTTATTGCCTTTACACTATTCACCCCCCTCTAGTGAGTGTTGTTAGTATTGCAAGGGTTAGACGATCCCTACACATACTTCATTAATCATACTTTTTGCTCGTAGCTCATTATTTGCAGTCTTCAGTGTTATAGTTGTGATCCATTTTCTGGTTTGGAAACAATTTCTTTCTATCATCTTGTGAAGCCGCAATGCTAACTGAATTTGGTGAGTAGTGAGGATTTCCCATGTCCTCTGGGTCTTCTGTAATGTCCTGATAATGCCCAAGCTCATCATCTATAGACTACTCTTGCAACACTACTCCTGCACATTAACACAACATTCAATTAAACTTTTATAATTAAAAAGCAACAAATGATTGGCAACTGTAATACTATGTGCTTTTTAGGAGGAAGTCCCTGAGTAATGCTAAAGGAAATTTTGGTTCATATTAATCAAAAACTCCAACAGTACCTTACAAAGTTGGTTCATTTCCATGTGCAAAGCTTGATTCAATTGAGACGCTAACTCCATCTCTTTAAAAAAAATCAAATGTGTCAAATGAGAAAACCATATAGTACCAACAAATAATAAGACAGATACAACACCCGGCATAGCACCATATGAAGTAAAACAGGACAAAGGATAAGGGAATTAAGCAAAAGATAAGCACAAATATTAGAATTATGAAAATACCAACATATTTTCTAGAGCATTGTTCTAAAAAATTATATCAAATATCACTATTTTACTCCATTCGTAATTCGAAAAACTACATATATTCATCACTTCAAGAAGAATAACAAAAATCTGGTTTTCGTGCCTCAATGCTAGCCTTACTTCTTTCAAAACTATGCCCATGTTCTGACATATCTTTCCGCAACTTAGTAAATGTGATCAAAATGGAAAGAAGTAAAAGTATTAGTAACATGCAAAATAAATCAAATAGTTTGTAGTCGCTAACCTGAATTTTCACTGTTAACGTAACCTCATTACTGAATTATCTGTGAAGTTTCTTTGTAAACTTAACCTCATTAATGGTGGCCCCAAAACACACAGTAAGTGATACACATATTTTTATGCTACATGGAAAATGGGAACGTGTTACAAATTTACACTTAATCAAATATTCAAACAAAGGGAAAAAAATATTGTAGAAGAGTCAAAAGGTGCTATCATAGCATGTTTTTGAGTATTATCAATCTCTGAGCATGTTTTGTTTAAGTCCTTGTCCCCATTCAATCGTCGATGCTTCATTCCTCCCTTAGTTTTTGAGCTCTCACTTAGAATTTTACTTCTGATGATTTAAGGGTTTGTTTATGTTAAAATATACATTGTAGTTTGGATCATCTAAAACCTCGTCAAACTTTCCAGCATCTATGAACATGAACAATAAAAAGAGGATGAAATTACTTCAAACCCAAGTTTTTCTCCACACCAAAAATGAAAATTAACTAAAGCTCCAAAGGAGGAATAACTCTAGAAATAAAAAAGGCCATAAATATGGCACAAAATACAGTTCTTCAAGACACCCAGAGACGACTTGAGGCCAAGAATTCTAAGAAATAGCATCAAGAAAGTGAATTCCTGCTAGTCAAATCTCTATATCTATTTGCCAATCACCGACTTACTCTGTCTTCTCTATTATTCTCCATCCTCTACTATCTATTAAAAATTTATTTACAGTGAAAAGTATATTATTAAGTTTTTTTGTCATGTTTCATTATTTTCACAATAACGGTTTGAATAGTTAAATATAACCTTTCCTCACCCAACACACACACGCATACACACACACACAAAACGGGTCTCAAGGTTGATTCCTGCTCTCTTTTATTTTTAAAATATTCGTTCTAATTTCCTCACCTACCATTACTCTTGACTGCTTCATATCTATTATGAGAATCAAACATGAATTTGTTTGATAAAATATTAAGAGTTCAATATACACAACAGTAGTTTGAAACTTTACCGTAGTGAACCAAAGAATGGATTGCAATATGCTCTTGTTGAATATGTCAGTAAGTTTTGTTCTTTTCCTACTCATTATAAGTGAATTAATGCATAGACTCCATTGATTCAAATCTTTCTTATTTCAGAAATGTCTATCCATGGAGCCAAGTCCTAAACACCACAAATCCTATTGTATATAAGTCATCGATCACCAAAACATTCACAATGACAAACATTTACACAATGCACATAACTACACAATGCACATAACATTTACACAATGCACATAGCTAGCTGATTCCGTAAACAGCAGCCGGTGCAATCTTGATACCTTTGCAGTGGCCACACCTGCCATTGGGCATCACTGTAGTGATGAGAGCAGCCCTTCAAACATGCCTCTACAGAGCGGGTAGCTGGAATGTGAAAAGAGCCACATGTCTATTCACGAAGTATGAAAGGAATGCTTGCATCTCGACAGCTGCATTACTTCCTCCATATTTGTAAACCACCCCATCAAGCCTGCTCCCATGTACTTAGAAGAACTTAAGCTCCTTCCACTATTATTTACCAATGCAAATCCTTGATGAAGACGCAGCATTCACAAAAGCATAATAACATATTGGATAGCCAAAAAATCATACAATGAAATGAAAGAAGCCATACAGATGTCATTTGAATATTAACTGAGTCATTTACACAAACCCATGGAAGGCACATTTCAATTATATTTTGACTTTTCTCTGAAACAAATTAGGAGAAATCTGGAAATTGAATAAATTCTGCAAGGAGGAGATGAAAGCTTTTATGTGATAAATAAAGTCAAGTTGACACTTTTATGCATCCAATGGAACTCCTTTCTTTCTTTCTATCACACTGTATCTTTTTAGAAGATATAAAGATAAAGAGCAGATCAAACTACCCAGAGACGACCCAAGGCCATTGACTTGGAGTAGAGAATCTCCACCCCAAAATTGAAAATTAACTAACGTATTGAAGGAAGAAAAACTCTCTAGAAATGAAAAGGACATAAATATGGCACCAAATACAATTCTTGAGAGAAGAAATAACCGGTATAGAATCATGCCATGGCCTTCAAATTTAATACCTTTATGCATCCAATGAATATCCTATCTTTCTTTCTCTCCCACTGCATCTTTTTTATAAGACAGTAAAATGAAGAGCAGTGACAAAATACCCAGAAACAGCCTAGGGCCATTGATATGGAGAAGAGAATAATCAGACAGGGGTAGAGAGTACAAATAAAAAAGATATTCCCCAACAGCAAATGCAAAAAGGCAAAAAAGAAAAGTTTCAACTACTTTCAAATTTTCAACTTTCTATGATGTCTATTTTTTCTTCCTGCTTCAGCTCTTCAGCGTCTCCCCCATCGATTTAGTGTCTTCCCCATCACGTCTAGCAATTCATATGGCTGGACAACTTATCCTTTGTGATCAAAGAATCCGTAGAATCTACAATGTTAACATCACTTAAAGACCATCAAGAAAAACATTAATTCAAATTAGGAGAGGATGTCTTTGCTCGAAGTTATTCACAATTGATTGGGCAATATCTGAGATTTGGAATCATTGATCATCAAATTTTAGAAAAGAAGAAACTGAAATGAGATCCCCGTGATGTGGAACGTAAAACACACACATACATAACTGCACTTGCAATCATCAAAAATGGTTTTCCATGCAAGTTCTACACAATTTCACATGTATGCCGGTATTTAACATTAACAAATGATGAAACATTCGTGGCCATGGAATTGTCACAAAATAACTGAGGTTGGCCTCAAGAAAAATAAATAAAGTTTCTCATATGTAAGATCACAACATGCTCACATGTTATCTAAAAGGACTGCACAGTTAGGAAAGAAGTACTTTAAGCAATGGTAATTACAGGAAAGATTCTGATGCCATAGACCCAATTAAAGAAGCTTAGGTTACATCACATGGGCATTTTATTAAAAATGCATAAGCATGCTTCTTCACAGAAGCTTGCATATATATCATTGATGCTTCTTTGTAATGTTCTTCCCCAAGAACTTGTTAAGTAAGAAAACATAGCATGAAAAAATGCATGCCACTAAATCAATAGTGCTGGTTCCAAATCGACATAAATCAAAGAGAATACTATAGAGTACAACATTCAAGTTAATTTGAAATGTGTTTCCAAAATTGTCAAACATCACAGAAAACATTTTCTTTATTCTTCATTCTACTTCATTACAGAAAACAAATGCAGCAATAACATAATTGAGAACATCTTCAAGCTAATTGCCCCAAACTGCAATCTGGGTATTTGAATTAGTATCAAAAACATCGATGAATCTGAAGCAATGAATAGATCTTGGAGAAAGAAAAATTAGAAAAAAAACCTAATGTAATAAAAGAATGTTCAATTCACTTTGGATCTAGGCAAACAATTTGCAATTATTTTTCAGGGTTTGATCAGCACAGTGAGAATGTTCAATTCGCTTTGCAATTATTTTTCAGGCTTCCTGTTTTCTAGTTACAATTGCAAACAAATCAATAAATGGCCCAAAAAATCATCTCTGCATTCACACATCCAAAAACAAAAAAAGATTAACACAAAATGAAATGGGTCAGACTTAAAAAACACACCTTGAGGGAGCATTATTGTTGAAGCTCTGAATTCAGATCAACATTCTATCACAAAACAAAATAAAGAAAAAAAGTTTAATATGAAGAGGCAATTTCAAGCCCTAATGGAATAACACGCACCTTGAGGGAGCAAAAGCCATGTTGTAAATACCCATCCAATTAAGAATAACATGCAGCTTGAGGGAGAAAAACAAAATGAAATGGGTCAGCATAAAAAATGCCGAGTGCAGTTTTGAACGAAAAAAAGCCAGCTTGAACAAAAAAATGAAATGGATCACAAAATTAGAATAACATCCAAAAAAAATCCTAGACTCTTCATTCACCTCTTCATTCACCTCTGCATTCATCCAAAAAAATGATATGGGTTGTACCTCATGAACAGCACCGGACCCTACAAAAATTAGAAAAAGAGATGTCAGCTCTCAATTTTGGGCTCAATCTATGGTCTTGACTGAAGAGAGATGCGAACTTGGGGATGGCATTGCCGAGCTCCTTGGCTAGTTGGCTTGGGCAGTGTAGTTCAGCCTATGGCCACGATCTTGGTTCCGAGATCTGGAAGCGCTTCTTTCTGCCTTTCAGGGGGGAGGGAAGGAGGGATGAGAGAGAAAGAGGGAGACTCTTGGCAAACTAAATGGGGGGTTGAGTGAGATCTGCCTTTGAAAATGGTTACCTTGATCGGAGCTTTGTCTCCGTGAGATCTGGGGTTCCTTTTCATCCTCCTGACTTCCTCCAAAACGTCGTAGCCCCTGCTTATCATCGAAACAAACTGCCGCTGAGAGATTTGATCTGCAAAAGACTTTGGAGTCATAGTGAAAGGACATCCAATAAAGCAAGCACGCAAATGGCTGTTGCTATCCCCAAAAAAACCCCTTGCTCTCCCCCAAAAGCAGACTTGCTTTTCCAAGTCAAATGGCTGGTTACGAAAAGAAATGGGACCCACAAAAATTCAAAAATACAAATAATTCATCTCAATTTTTAATCCCAACCGTTCATCATCTAAGATTAAATCCTGGACCTCTTTCTATCAACCGGTTTGTCCTAGTCAGCTTGTCCTAGTCAGCCCTAGGATTCAAAAATCACTGTCAAATGTATAATAGATAACGAAAAAAATCCACTCGGGCATTCTAGCCTCAAACTCAGACAACCGCTCCCTAAATGCTAGATCCATGTCATGCTCTGACTCGGGCATGCTACCTGATGATCACGTTACGCCAAACTCAACTACGAACGATATTTCCAATTATCGGATGAATGCAATGAACATGGGTGTGCGAGGTCCGAATTTGAACCATAAATCGCACAAAATTAAACCCAACTCGGATCACATAAGCTGTAAAAAGAATCCAGTTGAATTGCTGAATGATTACGCCTGGATATACACCTGGAAAATGACTGTAGTCTTACCGCAAGCGCACGATGAAGTGGCGAGCGGATATCGAAACACAAGGAGGAAAAATGACGTACTCTATCTTAATCACCTAGCTATTGGTGGTAGAATGGAATGATTTCGAGAATGTTGTCACAGTCGTTCAATTAACAAATAGAATTCTATAAAATAAAAGCGTCTAGGGCCAGGGAATCCATACTACAGATTGTTATCTATCCTTGTGAATCGTGAATCTCAATGTTGCAAGGCTTGAATTGAGGTGAACTAGTCGTAACTGAATATAGAACCAAGCTCACGCTCTCTCGCTATTGTCGGTCTATAGCAACCTAGATTAAGGCCCACTCTCGTGTAAACCCTAACCTACGCCGCTAGCATGAAGATCGACATCATCGTCCAATCGCACCTTGATCCCACTCTCGTGCAAACTCGACTTACGATCTAGTATATGATGGTTCGTATTCATCAATCTCTTGCAAACGAATATGAGTATAGATTTATAATAAAAAATCCTAGCTTTGGCTCAATCTCTTGCAAACCAAGTCTAGAGAATCTCGATTATAAACCTGAATCGAATATCGGGCCTACCCATCGATTGGAATCCAATCTCTTGCAAACGCCGATCAATGGAAATTCCTAGCTACTTGTAATAAATCAACCATAACCTAACCGTCCATCAATCCTAGCAACAATTTAATCCATTCATCACAATTCTAAAATCAGATCCATAGGGTTCATCCATATACCCTAGAACGGTGGAACTACTCACAATTAATCATGGAAATCAAAAGAATTTACGGATAAAAACATATAGTAATTCATGGTTGAGAGAAAACAATTCACAAAAACTAGAAATCTTGATAGAAAGAATAAACCAAATTGCGAGTCTTCGATCTCCAGCAGAGAATTACAATTAGAATAGTCGTCAAAATTAATGTCTCGTCTCTCCTAAAACTAGGAATAAAACTAGCCTTAAATACAAGTCAAAGTCGGCCAGAAAATCCTGACAGATTTTCCCCTGGCGCAGCCCAGAACTCTAATTCACGATACAGGCAGACTGCGCCACTCGGGCGAGTAGAACAGGTCACTCGGCCGAGTGACGGACCCAAAGAAAAACAGAGATATTGGGGTTTCGGGGGTCTGTCACACTGTGCTACTCGGGCGCGTGGGCTTCTTCATTCGGCCGACTAGGATTTCTCACTCGGCTGAGCGAGTCTTCTGCTGATCTTCTCCAAATTTCCGAGAATCGGCTGAAATCTCAAGGGGGAAGACACTGACGTACTTGGGCGCGTGGGCTTTTTTCATTCAGCCGAGTGAGATCATTCACTCGCCCGAGTGGACTTTGATTCCAGGCGCTCTCGTATCCGTTGTACTCGGCCGAATGCGTTTCTTCACTCAGCCGAGTGAGCTGTTTCTGGAGTCCTTTCTTCTCCTCCTCGCCTCCTCGTCGATTCTATCGAACTTCTTCTTCTTTTGCTCATCCTCTAGCGCTGTTGGCTCCTTGATTAGGTCACAGGCGATGCTCCAGCATGCGTGAAAGTCCCTTGATCTCATTTATGATCCAGACGCTCCATATTTCCTGAAATCCGACAAAAACAAGAAATAGTGAAAAGCAACGCGATATCGTCGAATAATCGTGAAAAATGCAATATGGGCGATCGAAATGACATGCAATCATGCAGAAAAAAGGTGTAAAATAAGGAGAGATCAAAATCCTCCAAGCGTACCTCTTACTCGTCCTCGAGGAAGATGAGTAAAAAGGCGAACCCGGCGGGTAAAAATAAGGAAAAGGAAGGAGAAGATAGAATAGAAAACGAAGAGGGAGGCGCTAGATCATTTTCTCAGGACGTGGAGCTGCTTACTCAAATAGCACACGACGAATAAAAAATGCCAAAGCTTTTTATCTTGATATCATGATCATATATAAATGCATTCGATATAGAAACTAAGAATATCAAAACGATATGAAACATGCAATCATTCTAGAATTAGCGTCGTCTGAGGCATCCAAAGAAAAATACATAATCATAGATTGTACACTTTTCAATTGATCGCTTTTTGCTAGGAGTATAAGAGGCATCACACATTATGGAGCAATAAGAATAGAAAGAAATGGTATTCATGACATGCATGCCAAATTTCAATTTGTGGACTTCGTAATACTCCAAGTAATCTCCCTGAGTATAAAAAATACCTAGCTTAGGTTGTCATGCACAAACAAGTGGTCACTCTCTCACACATCATTGGATCCTCTCCCCCAAGCTTATTTATAAGCGCTGTGGCATCAAATAGAACAATACGACTATTTCGTTTTTTTGAAGCTTCAAGGAAAATAAAAGAAGAAATAAAGAAAGAAAGAAATGGGATTGTGTATATACAGTCGAACTTCTTTTTGTTTTTTCTTTTTCTTTTTCTTTTTCCATTTTTAAATTTATTTTTCTTTTTTATATCAAATACACAATGACAATCCCGAATCAAAGATAGCGAGATATGCATGTATTCTTTTTCTTTTGATTTTGGGGTAAGAGAGCTTGGACTTTATAGCAAGGGGAAGATGCCAATATCAGATTTGCAAAAAGGGAGATTCACCAATGAATTTAAGTATAGAAATAAGGTTCAAGATATGTGGAGAAAGAAAAATATGCAACGCTCAGTTCACTCTTTTGAATGTGCACGACAACTTTCAGCAAGGTAATGTAATCTACTCAGTTTAAATCCAAAAAGTAAACTAATCCAGCTATATCAAAAAGGCATACATTCAATCAACCGGGAAGTAAAGCGTATAATTTCATGCAAATAGAAGTTATAGCAAACAACAAAGCAGTACTCCAATTTAGGCAATCAATGCGTGAAGCTTGGTGTGTTTTCTATGTAAAGTAAACAAAATAAGTCTCCAGACTCAGCTAATGCTAGAATTTCATTCACAATCATATAATAAAGATGCAAGTTACTATTCTCGAATGCATGGCAAAGTATAGCATATGATATCTGAAATAAAAACGATGGCATGGCAAGAGAATATGCATATAAAAGCAAGCTAACTCCAAGTCATCATCATCACGGAAAATTCATTTCTAGCAAAAAGGATAAAAGAAATAAGGATAAAGGAAAAATAAGAACTACTACACAAATGCATCACACACACAAAATAAGAAAACGTGATGCATGAGGAAAACATGAAAAAGTGGGTGAAAATAAGTGGAAAATAAAGAAAGGTGGAAAAAATGAAGATAAAAGTGAAGAAAACGAAAAGTGCGTGAGACACTCACTCCCCCAAGCTAAACTGCACAGTGTCCTCAATGTGCTAAGTGTGTCACAAGGAGAGATATGATAGGGGTGGGGTGGGTGAGGATGCATGCATGATAAAGGATGAAAATGAAAGAAAATGGGATGGAAATGCAAGTGATGCGTGCAGAGATCAAGGTGGTGCAATATAATGGTCCCAGAAATAACTCCTCTCCCCAGGATGATATAGACAAATCTGAACAAAAAGTGACCAAAATGTGTGGGGAGGAGAGGGTGCAAAATCGACAGAAAAGATAATATCAATTACAACAGAGGTAAAAATATGGGAGGCATCAAGTGTGTGCCTAAGCAGGTGGTGGATCGCCAGCACCGCTCTGTGGTGGGGAAGGTGGTGGAGGTAGAGGCTGCTGTGAAATGGGACAGATGGCGGCAGGTGGAGGCTGTGACAGACGCGCAAGAATTTAGTTCAGGGTAACCTGAATACCAGGGAGTAGAGCGACGCGAGACTGCACAGAGCTAACGGTGGCAGCAAGAGCCTGAAAATATCCTCGGAGCCCACTAATGGCCCCCTCTAAAGCACGGAGGTGCAAAACAAGGGTGTCAGGAGCGGGGGGAGGGGTCAAACTGGTGGGGATCGGGGCTGCCACACACGACCACCGTAGACAAGTGGGGCCACTACTAGGTGAGGGTGTGGTGCTGTGCTGGCTAAAAGACGCTCAGCCTCTGTGGGAGGCTGAGACGCAGGGATGCTCGCAGAAGTGTGAGCAGCGATAGAATCTGAAGTGGTGAAAGTGGACGAGAAGGGTGGAGAGGTCGCTGACACAGAAATGGGGACCGACGCCACGATGCTCTCGGTGAAAACAGCTGCAGCAGAGAAGGTAGTGTCGACGACTGGGGAGGTCATGAAGTCTACAGAAAATGACTCTCCAAGGGTCGAGTAATCTGGCGAGGATAGGGTCTCGGCCATGGAAATAAAGGAAGGCTAGCCTCTCTCGAAAATAGTAGTGACAGTCTCAAAACTCACAGAAGGAATAGGTCCAGTGGTCAGCAGTACAGAGGTGGTGGTGGTGGTGGTGGTCTCAGCAAGGGTGCTCCCGCCACTGAAAAAAGTGTGGATAGAGGTGCCGGGAGCAAAGGACAAATCAGGTGCATGCTGAGGGATCAGGATCTCCTGGTCCAGAGGGGGAAGAAGGGGCTCCTGCTGAGCGCCCTCGGGCTCAAGAACGTACGAAACTGGGACAAGGAGGTACATCTCTGGGATCCACACCCCTCCTGTATGTCCAATGTGGATTCAAGCAGGGCTAAGAAGAACCATGTAATCTGCAGCAAAAGGGCCGTGCATCCAAACCCAGTGGTGCCGACCGTGAATGCGCAACATCTTCATGCGGGCCATAACATCTATGGAAAGGGAAGTGGGGCCCGTGGGTCGCAGCAAACTAGCTGGGAGGTCAACTCCGCACAAAGGAGCTAGCAAGGTAATCAGTCCGCCATAACAGATCGGTGTCCTGGCACCAACAAAAGAAACAATGCGGTCTATATACCAGCTAGCTATATCGATCTGAACGGCGGGGACTAAGATGTCCGTGTCGACCTCAAAGGCTCTCGCTCTAGTCATCGTGTAGAGCATATAAAGCTCAGGTGTAGACATCGTCTCAGGCTCATACCTCGCGAGAAAAGTGGTCGCCATAATGCGCTGAGCAATGTAGAGACATGGGTGGACGATAGAGGAGGCCTTGGCCTGGCTAGGGTCAAAGGCTAATGGGGAACCCGTGATCAACGTCCAGAAGGCATGTGTATCAAATGACGATGGGGCGATGTGCGTGGGACAAAAAGCCCGGTCGGGGTCTGGGATGGGGGCCACTGGAAAAAGGCTCAGAGCATATCGAGAGTGATCTCGCACTCACGATCCATCAGGCAAAATGTGCAACCCCCGGGAGTCCTACGAATAGAACTCAGGATCTCGAGTACTGTCGGTCGGACGTAGGTGTCCGCCGACATAGACAGAAAATCACGCCACTCCACGTTATCATATAACTGGAGTAGGCCCTCAAATATCCCTAGGTTCTCAAAATATGCAATGTGTGCAAACCTAGAGGGAACAATCGAACGATGGGAGATTCTTTCAAATCTGGCACGGTGTGCGTCATCCCTGAAAGTGATCCCCATCGTGTCGAAAGCCAGGACGGCCTGTACCGGTGGGGGTGAAATGGGTGAGGTAGGAGGCAGAAGTGTAGGTGGTGGTGGGCTAGGTGGCGGGGAGTCCACTCTAGCAGAGGAAGAGCCAGGCTGCGCTAGTCATCCTCCTCTTAGAGGCGGGCACCCGCAAACGCGACCTAGTGCGTGGAGGCATGGCAATGCCGTGAGATGTGCCTACCAATTCGAAGTGCTAATAAAAAGGAGCAAATGTACCCAAGCACAACACAACTCCAAGCGAGTGGTGAGAGCAAAGAGACGTCTCCCCTGAGAAGCTTCGAATCTGCCCCTGATTCTCCCCCAAGCCATCCTGAAACACAAATTGATTAATTAGCAATGATTATCAATAAATTTATGGGAAACTCAAGAGAAATAGGTGTGTATATAGTTTAATTTCGATTCGGGTTGGTATATGGTTTACGAAATGGAGATTGGAAGAAAATGGGAAAATAGGGCTAATAGGGGGATGATCGACGGCGAGGGGGGAAGCGCCGGCGACGATAGGACGGCGGCTTGGCTGGCGTGGGGTCACGCCACTCAGGCACGAGTGGGTGTGGCTCAGGCAAAGGGTGGGATCCTCGGGCTATCGATTTGAGAATTTGGGAATTTTAATTTTTGGGGCCGTGAGCACTGGGTTATATAGTGTTGGTCGCTCGGCCGAGTGGCGGTAAACACTCAGCCGAGTGGCCTCAGTTTAATAAATATTCGAAATTTTCCGTAAATGTTCCGACTCGGCCGAACAGAACTATTACTCGGCCCGAGTAGACAAAAGTCACTCAGCCGAGTGGTTAGGCCACTCAGAGTTTTTAAGTGCTGAAAGTGTCTGGTTCACTCGGTCGAGTGACAAAGTTACTCGACCGAGTGGCATGTAAATGACAGAGAGGGGTTTTTAGAAACTTCCCTGATCAGTACCATACTCGGCCGAGTAGGGTCTTTACTCGGCCGAGTGAAAATGTCACTCGACCGAGTGGGCTGCTATTTTCAGCTCCAACTCTCTGTTTTTGCTCCACTTTCTGATTTTCTTTCCCCCGTAATTTCTTCGTTCTCTTGACATCTGAGCGCATCCCTGGAATGCTCTCCTTTGCCATGGTCGTCCTCCATTCATATGGTCTCCTATTCTCCTTCTCTTGAAATGAAAAATGTTGACCGTTGTCAAGTTTTTATTTGACACTTGACTCTAAACACTAATAAAGATCTAAAAACAAAATGAAAAGAAAATTCAACTAAAAATGAGATAGAACCGTCGGGTTGCCTCCCGACAAGCGCTCGCTTAAGGTCTTCAGCTCGACCCCTTAGGATTCGCGATTAAAGCTCGATGTTTGGCGCAAGTAAGATGTGCAAATCAAATTTGTCGGGAAGGCCGCTTGGGTTAAGTTGTTGATTTTCTTCAGCGTTCCTCGGCTCCCCTTCATCATGGGTAGTAGTGGGGGATGAGTCCCCCAAGCTTGAGCTTTTGACATCCTTCTTCTTGGCCGGCGGCGAAGATTTGTTAACGATGGAGCTTTCTTCACGTGCTTCATCGCAGAGAGCTTGCATAGCTCTCTAATCTTGATGACATCAGCGTCGTCCTTCTCTTCGTCTGTAGGAGGATTCAGCGGGTCTCCCATAACTTTGCCTTCTTTGGTAAGTTGGCCCTCTTCGAGGCCGTCATCATGCTTGGCCCCAATGGCAAATGGCATGGCGTCGTCAATCACCTCGTTGAGGTGGTCCACGTAGTCCACGTCCTCTGGCCAAGGCATATGCTTCATAGCCTTCAGAATGTGGAGCTCAACTTCAATATTTCCAACGTTCAAGGACAAGGTTCCTTCCCTCACATGTACAATCACTCCGGCGGTGGCTAAGAAAGGGCATCCAAGAATCAGCGACGTATCACCCTCCTCCTTAATATCCATCATCACGAAGTCGCATGGCAAGCAGAGTCCACCAGGTACTTGTAGTAGTATGTTTTCGGCAATCCCCACCGGCCTAGTGATTCGTCCATCGGCGAGTTGTATCTTCATGTCTGTGGCCTTGAGATCGGTTCCCGTATTCAATTTATTGAACATCGTGAGGGGCATTAGGCTCACGCTTGCTCCCAAATCTACTAAAGCTTTCTGAAGTGGGACTCCTCCAAGCCTGCAAGGAATTCGGGAACTACCGAGATCTTTGAAATTGGTCGGTGCTTTCTCCTTTCTAGTAAACCACGTACTTCGCTCGGCGAGCATGATTCTTTCTTTTCGCTTCTTTCCCGCGATCAAATCCTTTAGAAACTTTGCATAGGACGGGATTTCGATGATTGCATCCAAGAATTGGATATTCAAGCTCACACCTCGCAAATACTCCAGAAATTTGACGAGCCTTTTCTCAATCCTCACCTTTGCCAACCGTTGTGGGTATGGTACCTGTGGCATATAAGTTCGCTCCTCTCATGGCTTCTCTACTTCAGATTTTTCACGATCGCTTGGCGCCTTTAGGTCCTCCTCTGCAATGCCCGGTTCCTCATCATCCGAAATTTCTTCCCTCAGCCCCTTAGCTTGAATCATGGCGGGAGTAGTGTCCTTTCTGCCTCTCGTAATTACCGCCACAGCCGCATTGATGTGGCCGGTGTTGCTTCGTGGGTTTTGTTCCGGTTGAGCCGGTAATTGTTGATTGGTCTTATTGAGCAATGCAAGTTGCTCTGATAACTGTGCCACGACGGTGTTGAGGGAGTCTTGTTGGGCCGTCAATTTTGCATTAAACTTCTTTTGTTTGGCCATGAACTCTTCAACCCTTGCTTCATGGTCCGACCTTGGTGGTGCTTGCGGTGGATTGAGTGCCCTCCATCCTTGATTGTATCCCAGGGGTCTATAGGGCCCCGCTTGTTGCATTGGTGGGTAGTTTTGTTGTTGAGGTGCCCTTTGTTGATACTGTGGTTGTAGTGGAGGCCGGGCTTGTGATTGTTGCGACGGTGGATTTAAGGCTCCATCATTGTTGGCGTATGAAAATGCGGGGTGACCCCTTGTAGCCGGGTTCGCCTAATAACTGGTGCTACCCGCAACATATTGAGCTTGCTCCATAGCTCCTTCTCCTTGCTCCCCTCCAACAAATATAACATGGGCTTGATCTTGCCAGTCTCTCATGCTTCCTCCCGGTGTAGAAACGGTGTGCGCTACATGTGGTTCACTAACCAACTTTTCCAACCTCTCTACGACTTTGTGAAGAGAATCAAATTTTGTAGAGAGATCTGCCACTGTCTTTGCCTCATAGATACTTGTCGGCTTCAAGGATGATGAAGAATTTCCCCTCTCATCGGCCCATTGATTATTCGAGGCCATCTCTTCAAGTAAGGCCATTGCGTCATCCGGTGTCTTTGACAAGATAGCTCCATTGGCGGTTGCATCAATTATTTGCTTTGTGCTTGGTTGTAATCCGTTATAGAAGCTATGCACAAGCTCCCATGGCTCAATTCTATGGTGGAGTCATTAGTGTTGGAGATCCTTGAAACGCTCCGACGCCTCATATAAAGTTTCTTGAGGGCCTTGCCTGAAGGACATCAGTGCGCTTCGTATCTTAATAGTCTTGGATGGCGGATAGAACTTGTTGACAAATGCGCTCGGCATCACATCCCAAGTGGTGAAGATCCCCTCAGCTTGCGTCCTCAACCAATACAATGCCTTATCTCAAAGAGTAAATGGAAAGAGGCGCAGTCGAATAGCATCAGCCAGCACACCAGGCATCTGGAAAGTGGCGCATTTAGACAAGAACAATTGCAGATGGTAGTGCGGGTTTTCTTGTGAGTTCCCATGGAAGCGTCTTGTTGCTTCAACACTACAAGTCCTGTCTTCAGATCAAAGTTCTTGTCGGCTGCCAACTTTGGCATGACTAAAGAAGAGGTGGTAGACGTGGTCTTAGGCCGTAGATTATCTCAGATGGAGACAAGCCTAGCTCCTCTGGTGTTTTCGACGCGGCCATTTGATTTTCCTCTATAGAAAATCTCCTCTCAGCTCTAAGCCTCCTTGCCGTACGCTCGATCTCAGGATCGAATAATATGTCTTCTTGGTGTGCCTTCGATCTCATGTACATGCACAGAAAGAAGAGAGTCTAGATAGAATTGTTAGCACAATAGAGGAATAAAAGAGTGAAAATAATAAAATAAAAAGAAATACCTGGGTATAGAAAATAAAATACCGTCGCCTCCTCGGCAACGGTGCCAAAAACTTGATCGCGCCCGGATATATACCCAAGAAATGACTGTAGTCTTACCGAAGCGCACGGTGAAGTGGCGAGCGGGTATCGAACACATGGAGGATAAATGACGGTACTCTATCTTAATCACCTAGCTATTGGTGGTAGAATGGAATGATTTCGAGAATGTTGTCACAGTCGTTCAATTAACAAATGGAATTCTATAAAATAAAGGCGTCTAGGGCCAGGGAATCCCCACTACGAATCGTTATCTATCCTTGTGAATCGTGAATCTCAATGTTGCAAGGCTAGAATTGAGGTGAACTAGTCGTAACTGAATATAGAACCAAGCTCACGCCCTCTCGTTATTGCCGGTCTATAGAAACCTAGATTAGGGCCCACTCTCGTGCAAATCCTAACCTATGCCGATAGCATAAAGATCGACATCATCGTCCAATCACACCTTGAGCCCACTCTCGTGCCAACCCGAGTTACGATCTAGGTTATGGTGGTTTGTATTCGTCTAATCTCTTGCAAACGAATATGAGTATCGATTTATAATAAAAAATCCTAGCTTTGGCTCAATCTCTTGCAACCCAAGTCTAGAGAATTCTATTATAAACCTGAATCGAATATCTAGGCCTTCCCATCGATTGGAATCCAATTTCTTGCAAACCCCGATCAATGAAAATTCCTAGCTACTCGTAATAAATCAACCATAACCTAACCATCCATCAATCCTAGCAACAATTTAATTCATTCCTCACAATTCTAAAATCGGATCCATAGGGTTCATCTATATGCCCTAGAACGGCAGAACTACTCGCAATTAATCATGGCAATCACAGAATTTACGGATAAAAACAAATAGCAATTCATGGTTGAGAGAAAACAATTCACAAAAACTAGAAATCTTGATAGAAAGAACAAACCAAATTGTGAGACTTCGATCTCCAGCAGAGAATTACAATTAGAATCGTCGTCAAAATTAATGTCTCGTCTCTCCTAAAACTAGGAATAAAACTAGCCTTAAATACAAGTCAAAGTCGGCCAGAAAATCCTGACAGATTTGCCCCTGGTGCAGCCCAGAACCCTAATTCGCGATACATGCAGACCGCGCCACTCGGGCGAGTAGAACATGTCACTCGGCCGAGTGACGGACCAAAAGAAAAACAGAGATATTGGGGTTTCAGGGGTCAGTGTCTTCACTCTGTGCTACTCGGACCTTATTGCGAGGCCCTCCTTGCTTGATGACTCTAAGGACCCAGCTGATGGAACCTGATGAGTTGACGATCGCTAATTAGGCATGGTATATAGAACATGAAGTGTTGAATAAAAACAACAAAGGAACCCATAAAAACTAACAAATTGCATACGGGGGTTGATTCGTTGAAGTCCGTGCGGAAGAGTACTAGATTAAAGGGGGGGTATGTTGATTCCCCCGTCAAACTCTCATTGATGGTGATGTTCATTTGGAATACTCGTGGCCTAAAGAATGTCGCGAGGAAGAATGAGCTTAATGCTCGTTTTCACAAGTATACTCCTTCTCTTGTTGGGTTATTAGAGACAAAAGTAGCAATGGAGAATATGCATAGGATCCTCAAATGCTTTCCAAAGAAGTGCTTGTCGGTTGATAACCGGAGTTGCCATCGGAATGTGAGCAATGTTGTGATGTACGACCCGGATATTTCGAGATGTGTGGTTGATAATGTGTCGGCCCAACACCTTACCATGCTTTGTATTAATGTTGCGATGTTTAGTATGGTGGTGATGTTTGTGATAGAACTAAACATCTAGATTAATATATTCAAGCCAACTAATACAGATCAAGATATACCACATGCTGAATCTTAAAACGATACCTTTCTTTGATTAGCAGAAGCGTACCTGAATCCATCGCTAATAGTCTGAAAGAGATCCTAACGATAATTTAGCAGATGATCTTCCAGAACAACACGAATCAACCGTTGGAGAAATCCTTTGGCTTTCTCCTGGTTTCTCTCATAGCGACGAGGGGTAGAAAAGACGGCTAACTTATTCGTGTACTTCGGGGATCATGACCGCATATATATATATATATATATATATATATATATATATATATATATATATATATATATATATGGGGCAAATGTGCCTGAGAACGTGCGCAGGTAGAATTACCTGCGCACGCCCCCTCTGTTCGGGGTTTCTAAATATTTGTTTTTGAAATTTTTTTTTGCAGTAGCTAGATATACTTGTTATGAAGCTCCCCACAAAATTTCAGGTCAATCCGACACCGTTTGAGCCTCCGTTCATCGATTTCAAAAACGTTGCGCAAAACTGTCCAGATTCTGGACAGTTTTGCGCAACATTTTTGAAATCGATGAACGGAGGCTCAAACGGTGTCGGATTGACCTGAAATTTTGTGGGGAGCTTCATAACAAGTATATCTAGCTACTGAAAAAAAAAATTTCAAAAAAAAATATTTAGAAACCCAGAACAGAGGGGGCGTGCGCAGGTAATTCTACCTGCGCACGTTCTTAGGTACATTTTTTGATATATATATATATATATATATATATATATATATATATATATATATATATATATATATATATATATATATATATATATATATATATATATATATAATGGTCGGCGAAAATCACGGTGATGGCGATTTGCGGGCGGCGGCCAAACCTAGGGCTCACGGAGGCGCCGATTCTCGAAGTACTTCTCAGGCTGCTGTTGATCAAGATGGCTGGCACAGGGTCTCCTACAGGCGGAAGCAACAGGGGACTTCGATCAATGGCCGTGATCGAATCAATGGCCGTGATTGATTTTCTGGCGGACGCCCTGTCTTGCGAGGTAAGTCTTATCTTTTGGGGGGCCGTTCCAATGACGCTTCCCAGCGTCGCATCTCCTCTGATCGCGGTGATCAGGCTAAGAGCAACCGCGGATCTATTTCGATTGAAAGACAAGGTGAATTTGGCAACGGGAAATTGCCTGTTAGGCCCCATACCCCCTTCCACATTATCCCATCTGAAGGTAAACGATCTTGGTCAGATATCTGCTCTTCTCGTCGTAAGTACGCAGACCCCCTTGTGATGAGTTTTGTTCCCCCTTCTGTTGCATCTGATGGTGTTGCGAGGGCTAAAATTTCTAATAGCATGATTTTGGAAGGATCTTCTAGATGGCAGAACACTTTGGTTGGTTATGTCCTTGGCGATGTGCCTTATTTTGGTCAGATCAAAGCATGGACTGAGAGACTTTGGCGAATCAAAGGTGGTTTACGGATCTTCTCCCGTGAAAACGGATACTTCTATTTCAAATTTGAAAACAAGGAGGACCGCGATTCAATTCTACACGGAGGCCCCTGGCTGTTTGATGGACGGCTTGTTGTGCTCCAAAACTGGTCTCCTACTACACAGCATACAAGGGATATTCTGACGGCAGTACCTGTATGGGTCCAACTACATAACCTTCCGCTTCCAATGTGGACCCTCGATATACTAAACCGAATTGCTAGTGTCATTGGCACACCGCTATGCTTGGACAAAGCAACTTCAAATCTGGAACGTATTTCCTATGCAAGATGTCTTGTTGAGGTGAACTCTGAGAGTAAACTGAAGAGGACTGTTCCTATTGAATTGGATGATTCATCCACAATCACTATTGAGGTTAAGTATGAAGGGGAGCCCCCAAGATGTGATTCCTGCGCATGCTTTGGACATCTTGTCATTCAATGTCCAATGGGAGAGCATGTTGTACCCTCTACTGTTGTTGAGGCTGATGCGCAAACCACAAATGAAGCTGATCCTCCAATTTTAGACATTTCCGGTCCTATTGGGGATATAAAGGGAAAGGCTGTAGAGATTTCGGTGGAGACAGGCAATTCGTTTGAGGTGGGTGAATGCAGCCTATCTAAAAATCAATTTGTAGAGACCTCTGTTCAGACTACGTTAAGTACTGCAGGTAACCACAAAATTGCTAGGGACTGGCGTACTATAATTCGCGGGGCACAATTTCTGCGGTACTTTCAATCAGCTTGTTCTTCCATGCCGGTTGTGGGAACAGATAATACTATTAACAATGATCCCCAGGAATCCACTCTGCCGAATCCTATCTCGCATGCAGCTGATTCAGGCCACCAATTTGCTCCAGTTGTTGTTCAACAATCATCCATTGACCAATCTGTACGGGATGAACTCCCAGCCCCACCTAAGAACCCCACCTTGCCGAATCCTCTTTGGAATGCATTGCATCAGGAGTTAAGTAATGCAAGGGGCCAACACAGCAAAAAGCAAGTCGTGCCATCTCCAGGATCTGTCCGTCGTAGTGCAAGAGTAGCACAATCATCAGGTGTGCTCCCAACCAACCAAATATTGTCTTAATGTCAGTTTTATTCTGGAACACTAGAGGCCTGAATAATACAGTTAGAAGAGCAGATCTGAGGCATACTTTGCGTAAGATTTGTCCGTCTATTGTATGTTTGCTTGAAACTAAAGTTGAATCGCATAATGCAAGTCGTATTTCTCGATGTTTTGGAAAAGACTGGGATAGCATCGATAATAGAGTTCACCATAAAGGGGGGCGCATAATTATTTTCTTTAACTCCACTCTATGGCGTATCACGCAAATTGCCGCATCAAATCAACACATTTCAGCAATATTTACTAATACAGCGGGTTTTGTGATGGGTCTTTCTGCTGTCTACGGCCTCAATCTTTCTACGGCTAGAGTGCCGCTCTGGAGCAATCTAATAGCAGATTTTAACTTATTAAATAAGATGCCTTGGCTAGTGGGCGGGGATTTCAACTGCGTAAGATATTCCCATGAGAAGCATGGTGGGCGGCATGTAGATGATCTTGCTTTGGATGCCTTTAACGCCTGTATTGGGGCTTGCAAACTGATTGAACTGAAAAGTTCAGGGCCATGCCTAAGTTGGAGCAATAAGCGCATTAGGGGAAAGCGCATATCTGCAAGACTTGATCGCATCCTTTGTAATGACTGCTGGATATCTCAGATGGCGCACTCTTATTATGAATATCTCGCTACGGGAACTAGTGACCATGCTATTTTGCTACTTCACTTGCTACCGAAGGTCAGTTCTAAACCCAAACCCTTCAAGTTCTATAACTCCTGGATTTCTATTCCAGGATTCAAAGAGTTCATTAGCAATAACTGGAGGCGCCATTCTGGAAACTCTAATCTTCGTGAGCTTCAATTGCAATTATGTAATATTAAACATGTCCTTAAGTCCTGGGCCGCTCAGCATCTGCAAAACTTAAATGTTACCCTCTGCCGCACAAATCTCAGTGCTTTGCAAACCAATCCAAATTTGAAATCTGATTGCTATTTACAAAGGCAGGAACAAATTGCCACCCAAAATCTGGGAATGGCACTTAAAATAGAGGAGGAAGATCTACGTCAAAAGAGTCGTCAAAATTGGCTTACTCTTGGGGATAGCAATTCAAAATTTTTTTACACTTGTCTGAAAGCTAGACACTGTCACAACAATTTGCATCATCTTATTACTTCGGATGGGAACATGAATTCTAACTTTGACTCTTTGAGGAAGGAGGCGCCTCTCTTTTACCAGAATTTATACCATCAGGAAGACTACTGGAATGTATTTCCAAATATTATTCCAAAGCGGAAACTCACCGAGGAGGCAGCTAGTTGGATTGAGTTGCCTGTGACACCTGCAGAAATCAGAAATGCTTTATTCCAAATTGGTAAAGACAAAGCTCCAGGCCCTGATGGGTTTAACGCACATTTCTTTCAGTTTAATCGGGACATTGTAGGTCCTGAGGTAATTGCTGGAGTCTCTACTTTTTTCAAATCTGGTAGGATGATACCAAGTGTTAATCATGCATTCTTGACCCTGGTCCCTAAGAATGCTAACGCCTCTGGCTTGGTGACTACAGACCGATCGCCTGCTGTAATGTGCTATATAAAATTATCAGCAAATTACTATGCAACAGACTTAAGCATGTCATTTCGGATCTGATATCTTCAAATCAGGCGGCTTTCCTAAAGGACAGGCTTCTGGCAGATTGCACCCTCCTTGCCCACGAACAGATCCGGGATTTTAGCAACCCTATGGGATCCAGAGCCTGTATTAAATTGGACCTACGTAAGGCTTTTGACAGTGTTAATAGGGAGTTCGTACTTTTTCTCCTTCATCAGATGGGTTTTAGAGGCACCTTCATTAATTGGATCTCCCAGTGTATATCCACTCCTATGTTCTCTGTCTTAATTGACGGCTCCCCTGAAGGATACTTTAGCTCCAATAGAGGTTTGCGCCAGGGCGATCCTCTTTCACCATACTTGTTTGTACTCGTTATGGAATCCTTCTCTCTCCTAATGTCTGTGGCAGAGTCTACTGGTGCAATCCAACCATTGCGTAGATCTGGATCTATCTCTCACCTCCTCTTTGCAGATGATCTATTAGTATTTTGCCGAGCTAATTCACACTCTCTTCATGGTCTTAAGGATATACTATTGAACTTTAAACTTCTCTCGGGTCTCCAAATAAACTGGGGGAAAAGTTCAGCCATTTTTAGCAAGGGGGTCCGCAATTCGAGAAGCTTATCTGATATTTTAGGGATTACTTCGGTCTCCTCTTTCACAACTTATTTGGGCCTCCCACTCTCATCAAATTATCCCAGAGCCTCTATGTTCTCTAGACTAGTGGACAAATGTAAAAAAAGACTTCTTGGATGGTCTTCCACTCTTCTATCTACCTCGGGGAAAATTGAACTGGTGAGATCCTTGATATACGGTATGGTCGCTTTCTGGATGCAAGCTTACTGTTTCCCATCCTCTGTTATTAGAGCTATTAACACTATTTGCAGAAAGTTTATTTGGGGTGGGAGGAATCGATGGGCCTGGCAAGATATGTGTATCCCTAAAAAGGAGGGTGGCGTGGGGTTGAGGCATCTGGCGGACTTGAATAAGTCATCAAGAGTTCGCCTGACTTGGAGAATGCTATCAAATAAAGGCATCTGGGCGACCTATATGAGAAGACACTATACTGCTGTGGATGGTGGTTTTTATATGGCCAGAGCTATCCCTACAAACTCGGGCTCTTGGAAATTCATGCTGAAGAGCCGCCATCTATCACATCAACTCATTAAGCGCACTATTAAAGATGGGAAATCAACTTCGTACTGGTATGATAACTGGCATCCTATGGGGCCTCTATATCTCCTGCAGGAACCTCTTGTTGGCACTGAAAAAATGCAGGTAGGGGATTTTTGGACCGGTACTTGCTGGGAAAATGTACCGGTCATTCCTGGCTTGGGAAACCCACTTCAGCATATCACTCTTTGTGAGGAGAGAGATGAATGGACATGGGCGTCTGGGCGCATCTGCTCCTTAAGGGAAATCTGGGAGAAGACCCAAACTCTGAGGCCGGCCTTCCCATTCTTTGACTCGGTTTGGTTTGTCCACCATGTGCCCAAATTCTCACTTGCATTACTTCGGGCACTTCGTGGTAAATTATTAACCAAAGACATTCTACATAATTGGGGCAGCATTTCAGACCAATCTTGTGTCTTATGCTCAGGGAATGCATTGGAGAGCATCAATCATATCTTTTTTGAGTGCGATTACTCTAAATATATTCTTGCTAGGTGCCTCCTCAAGCTCGGAATTGCAAATCTCGTTCCATCATCAGTTTCTGAAGTTTGTGATCTCCTTCAAAATAGGTTTAAGAAGAAGGATCCGTTGAGCGTATTGGCTAAAATGGCCTTATCTTCTATGGTTTGGCATATATGGAAGCAGCGCAATAGTCGCATCTTTGAGGATAAGTCTACTGCAAAAACGGCATTGTTTGAGGAAATTGAGTCCGATGTCAAGATTGCTCTTAGCCGCTTGGATTTGGATG
>JAULAV010004380.1:0-50000 GCA_030789695.1 Scilla litardierei
CAAGTTTAAGATTTGATGTGCGGTTTCCGCCTTTTCTACAAGATCTAGCATTTGATCAGTTAATCCAGTGTAAAGTAAATGCATTGCCTTGAGGTTGTTGAAGTAGGTTTCCTCTTGATCAGTATTCCATTGAGTTTGTGGTATGGTTGGAATCTCGTATGGTTCTCTGAGAGATCTCATGTATTTCAGATCTTGTGCCACTAAGAAGATTTCCATTCTCCTTCTCCATTGAGAATAAAGGTTGCTGTTGAAGATCGGAGGAGTATGAGTGTTGCAGATGTTTGTTGATGCCATCGCTTTGACCTTGCTCTGATACCTAGTGTTGGATCCTGTGGATGTCAAACAACACTAGAAGGGGAGGTTGAATAGTGTTGTATAAAGATAAAAAAAATTTCGTTCTTAACCAATCAACACAAAACAAAACCTTCTAATGTTGCCTAAGAAACCAAGTAGAGTGATCTACGCTTGGTTCTTAATCAACTCAATAAATCTTCAAATCAAATCAGAGATGAAAGTCTTCTGGTAGTCGACTCCCTATGAACAGTAGTCGACTCCCAGAGAGAAATTAAGCACAGCTCAGATAATTAAACACTTAATGAAGTTATATAAGATTTGCACAGAAGTATAAATACAAAATTGATCTTTGCAGTATATTATCAGAGAGTTACAAGAATGTTAAGCAAACAATAAAAAATAAAAAAGACTTACAAAGATAAATAATTACAGATAAGCAAAAGCAGACACACGGATTTTTATCCTGGTTCCCTACAACTTGGGTACGTCCAGTCCCCGACCAATCCGGTACGAGATTTCCACTATCTGCCTTGGCAAATACAAGCACCTAACTTCACTTGTTAGGATTTCCAACAACCTAGTCTTGACTTTCCAACCACAACACCTAGACTTATCTAGGGTTTCCAACAACAACACCCTTACAACAAAGGGTAACCACAAAATAAAATCGATATCCAATTCACCACAATAAATTGATGGAGATTGGATTTACACCCAAATTCTATAGCCAATAGTAATAGACAATTACGTGTAGTGGCTTGACAGAATAAGATTCTAGATCACGCAAAGATACGAATAAAGTCTTTGTGATCTAGATCGAATGTTTTTCAAAAATCCTTTAAATAAAAATTCGAGAATAATAATAAGGATTTGAAAAACTGATAGCCAAATAAAATTATGATCTTCAGAAAATAATAACAAAAGAAAATTGTAAGATCAAGAGTAAAACGGATTTGGCTAAAAGAGAATAAGAGCTGAGAATTTTGAGAGCGTTTTGCACAAGAGCTTTTGAATTCAATAGATGTTGTGATTTCTCAATGAAAATGGTCCTCTATTTATAGGAGAAATCTAAGAATTCAGATTTCAAATTCCTTTGACTTTTGTCCCCAAAATCATGGGAAAGAATCAATCAAAGATATTTCAAAAAATCAAGTCAAACATCAAACTTCGACAGCTGGTAGTCGACTCCCTAAGACTGGTAGTCGACTCCCAGTGTGTTTCAGGAGAACTTGATTCTCAGCTGGTAGTCGACTCCCTACCTTTGGTAGTCGACTCACAGAGGAGTTTCTACTGAACCACAACTAGTCAATCAAGTAGTTAACTCCAGGGTGTAGTGGAGTTTCACTACGGAAGTATAAAACGACTAGAAAAAGCTCTCAATATACTTTTGAAAATGATTTAAAAGATATTTGAAATGTTTTTGAAATCATTTGTGTGTGTGTGGTTGTCTATACGATTGGCTTTAACATTACCCTAAGAAAGACACAACACACTCACTATAGACTAGGACACGTCTTCGGAAGCTTGACCAATTGATGGAGTAGATGTGAGCTTCACTTGAGCTTCTTGTTCTATCTGAGCTTTGAGCTTCATCATTGATCTTTAGTAACGTTTGTCCTTGTCTTTGAGCGTAGATTGCGCTTCATGGAGTATGCATAAAGCTTTTCATCTGTCGCACAACCTGCAAACTTAGTCGTAGTGTAGTTAGTACACTAAGCTTCATTTGGTGTGCTCATCATCAAAATCACTTGGGGGTGGAATTCAATTTCCATGAAGAGGAACAATTGGCCAAAGATTGGACTCTGTGAAGAACAAATCTAGCATTGGATTTTCCTCTAATTGTTTAGTCCAACATCGGATGTGTTGAGACTTGAGAGAAGGAGGGATCAGCTCCATATATAAATGGGGGCTAACCCTCCTCCTTAAAACATGTACCAGAGCTTGGATTCAGGTAGCTCCACCTAAACGTGCGCAAGCCCAAACCTAAACGTGCAGAAGCCCAAACCTAAACGGGTCCTAGCAAGGCTACGAAGGAGATCAAATCGGATCCGAAATCTTAAGAGAAGATCCACTCAAGGTAAAACTTTCTAGAGGACGTGGATGACTCGGTGATAAGGGTGTTGCTCACCTCGGGATGCGGTCCAGCTGAAGGGAAGCAGTTCATCCCCTAACGTAGGGCATTGGTTCGTAAGGATTGACGTTTTGCTAACGTGTTGAACAAAGGTGTGTTCTTTATTATTTTATGCATTTAATTTTGCAGTAGTTATATAGATCTGTCCTTAGGGGTTGATCAGACCCACCCCAGGATAGTAGAGATTCTGATTAGGTTTTTATTTCCTTAGGTCTTTCTTAAAATGGTTTTAAGATTTTTCTGCAGCTTGTTATGTTTCCTCGTCTGCCCGACTTAGGCCGGATGTCGATTTTTTAGCCCTATCGATCTCCATAAATTCCTACATTTGATGTGTATGGACATACATTATTTCCAATAACTAAAGTCCGTACTATTAAATAAATGTGATCTCAAATATGATTGTCCTTCCTTTTGATTGTAGGAGTCATATGAATTTGTGTGTGGAATTTGTGCCATAGAATCAAAATTCTACTAGACTTCGGGTCTAAAAGAATCCCGCTCTGATACAAATTGAAAAAAAACCCTAGAGGAGGATGAATAGGGTGTATGACACAGATTAAAAAATGCCAAGCACATAGACTACATATTATCACACCAAGCAAATACTTTTAACGGAGTGGCTCCCCACCTAAGCTTTCCGCCTCTGCTCTGACCCCAAATCCTTGAGGATTTCAGCCCAGTTTATAACCAAAAAGGTAAACAACCTTGATTACACTTGTAGGTGGTGATCAAACCGTACAACAATAACACAAAAAGTTTTACGCCCAATGATAGCTCCTGAATGAAGCTATTCAAAATACAACTCACTCTAAAATAAATAATACAGATTTAATACAGAGATTAAAATCAGAATAATATCACCATAGCATATAGCGTTGAGTTGTGATTGTTTTGACACAAATGGTTCGTCGATCCAAGCTCTGTGGAAAAAGTTATGCTCTTTTCCGCTTCGCCCGTCGAACTCCTTCTTCCACGAACTTGATGATCTCTTTGAAGCTTAGAGGAGAGGAATTCAGCCATGCAAGGAGGATGATGATCGCTGGAGATTTTTGGCTCAATGTGATTCAATTGGATACTTCTCCAAAGGATGTGTCTTCTCCTTTTTTAGAAATACGAAGTTCTCTTCAATATAAAATTTTGATCACCTAATCTATATTCAAATCTTCAATCAAATCTTTATTAATTTGAGTAGATCTCTTTTATTTAGGAACTCCCAATAGAATAGGTCTTCAAATCAATTAGAAACTCCTCTAAATTGATGGTAGTCAAACTTGGGCATTTGACTGGTCATACTGGTCAAATTAGGGTTCAATAAGGATTCGTCAGCTTGGCACGACCGTGTGACAATTTGGCACGACCGTGTCGCTTGAGATTTGATCTCCTTGTGGAATTCACAATTGCGGCACGGTCATGCAGCACTTCTGCATGGTCGTGTCAGCTGATCAATTTTCCTTCACAATCGCACTTAATGACATTACCATGTAACTGTCTACACGACCGTGTTACTATCTGCATGAACTTTGCCAAGTTACTGTTTATTTATGCATGGCCATGTCAACTCTCGCACGGCCGTGTCAGTTGAGGATTGTCTTCTCCAACCTTTCGCAGTTGTGACTAGGGCGTGCAGAAGTCCTGCACGCCCTTGTTACCTAGAATATCCGAACTGTCTTCTGTATTTGCACTGGCACGGTCATGTACATAGAGCCACACAATCGTGTAGCTTTGGCCCTTCTTATCCACTTCATTTTTTGACACGCACGGCCGTGTCATCTGTACGCGAGGCCGTACAACCCTTGTTTTTGCACGTTTCATTTCATCTCCGTTTGACATCCATTTGAGCTGAAACTCACTCTACAAACATATTAGACCCATATGGCTTGTTTGGCATCATCAAAATTATGTTATGACCTCAGTTAACAGGGTAACTTAAGCCAACATGTACAAGAACTAGTCGACTACAGTATAACCACTAGTCGACTAGTTCCATAACATTGGTCGATCAGTTTTTTTTGATGCTGCCATAGCCTAGTTCTGTTTCAGTAACTAGTTGACTAGTTTGCCTGAAATCAGTATTACAACCTAGAAAATCTGGGGAAAACTCTTTAAAATAATTTTATAACTTTTCAAAACTTATAGAGTGATTTCTGTGTGTGTGTGTGTGTGTGTGTGTGTGTGTGTGTGTGTGAAGATTCAATCTACAGCTTTACATAGAATCTAAAGGCGTACAAAAATTTACATCAAAATTACTCAACTCTTGTAGTCTTGATGTATTCTTGAAATTCAACTTCATGTCTTTGATTCTTCTTGAGCCTTGGATTGCCTTGATTAAGATTCATCACCAACTTGACTGTGAGCTCTCCATTTTGAATGTCTTCCTGAATCTTCGGTGAGCTTCTTAAGATTTTAAAGTAGATTGCCATCCATAGCTTTGAACCCAACTCCTTTTGCAACATATCTCAAATACCTACACACTTACACATATTGATTGGCACACTTAATTGCTTGTACATCATCAACATTACACTATGGGTGTCTCACTATCCAACATTTATCTCATGACACATAGTGTCATACTACCTGATCACTTGATGCTTCTCTATTTACTGTGTCATGATCATGACAGCACTTCTATTACTGTGCGATAGTATTATATTTTATATGTCGATCTAACATGTCTTATTTTGTAGTTTTAGTGATCTGTGGCTAACTTGTTGCCTTGCTATTATTAGGCAATATAGGTGATTACGACGGTGGCCCAGACCATGAGGACCTAGAGCTAATAGAGCATCTCACAGAGTTTTATAGTCAGGTTTCTTTGTTGGTTTGGTAGTGCTTTACCAATAATCGTATGGCTAATGGCCCATGTTTGTATTTTTAGTTTCATATACGATGGTTTCTTCTCTTGCATGGAATTGTATATGAGTATATATTCTTATTGGTATATTGTGTATGTCTATAGGTGATTTGCAGGACATGCCTTTTTGTATGCTTAGTGTATATCGAATTTTAAATGGAAAAATGGCCTTTTAGTTTAAAATGCACTGCAGCTTGGTTGGCACCACTCCTATTCCAGGAATCGGGGATGTGACAGCTTCTTATATCTTTTCAATGAATGCAAGTTCACCTAAAACCAATATTAATGGAAAATGTTATTACTTGTCAATGACAACATGTGTAAACTTCATGCCTAATGTAACACCAACTCCTAACTGTAACGGGCCGCTCAATGATGAAGTTTATGATGGCAAAAACCATTTCACCATCTTTGCCAAACAAACTTCATTAAGACAATGAACATGCTCTACCTCCAACAAGTATCAGATAGTAATGCTGTCAATTTGCACATCATGTGCTTGATGAAATGTCGCAACCAAAATCTACAGTTTGGGCAAGTCACGTACTTTCCATCGCTTATGCCCCAACCCGCCAACTTTGAATGCGTGTGTGTACACACACACACTCTCTCTGGCTCCTTAAGCAATTCTTTCAACGAAGATTATAATGATGGTGCCGATAATATAAAAACATCGTTAAAAATGAACTTTTCAATGAGCAAATATGAGAAAATTTCTCCATGGGCAGTTAATATTCGTACTTCTAATTTTACAGTAAAGTAGTATAGAATGCTAAACATGTATTGGTATGACTTCGTGTTTTCTGCCCATATTTATGATTTGTTAGTACAATCTTGAATCCACTTCCCCACTGCACCATTCTACTTCTTTACTTGTTAGCTTATACGAATGAAATCTTTGAAGTGGTCCATGCGGTTGAGCCTTATCCTGGGAAAAGAGGAAACATGGAGCACATGTGGGCTTGTACTCGCCCACTTTATGTGTCTGTATACGAGGGGATGCCTCATATGCCATATGATACCCATTATTCTCGTAATAAAAATATATAGGTTGAAAGCTAAAAAGGACAAACCAAACAGGTTCAGCCATCAAAAGAGCTCAAACACTATGTATTGACTAATGTCTTCAGTTTCATTCATTTTTTTTAAACACAAGAAAAGTATTAATAACATTATTGCTATAGAAATGGGAATTGCATCCCCAAACGGGGAGTTGTCAGTCTTCATCCATGAATTGACCAGGACTAGTCAATTGATATTTACACTCCGATATCGAACACATAAATTAGCACAAAAAAGGGAGGTAAAATAAAAGGAAAGAGAGGAAGAGAAGAAAAGAAATAAAGTAGTTCGTATGATTGAGTTGGTTCACATTCAATGGACCATCCTCGGTACCTCTCTTTTTGAACGCATTCGGACAATTTGGCAGCTGAAAGACAATGGTCATTAAAAACTCCGTGGCCCATGCAGAGAGATGGAAGGCAACAAGGGAACACCCCCAATATTTTAAGTGGAAGTCATCATCATCCCTTGCGCGTCCCCTTTTGGATCTTGTGCCGGTTCACGAGCGTGCTACGATTCCTAGTGGCTGGCAGGCACTTCGCCTTTGGGTAGTGAACAGCGACATATGGGATGAAAGTTGATCGTGAATATCTTTTTGTTTTCATGCATTTAGATTATTTCATCTTTGCATCAAATAGTGCTTGAACATTCGTATAGACACAATCAAGATGTTTCTAGCGATAATAATAAGAGATCCAAATCCGCAAACAATGAACGTATGTGATACGACCATTCTGGGATGGGCCCATATCGAACGGCCCTAGGCCTACATCGCTAGTAGGCAGCCCTAAGAGAGAGCGGGCCGGGCAACAAGGCCCCCACGAAGACTGGGAGTCAGGTCGGCCTCGACTGACGCAGACGCCCCCATCAGCCCACGTCAGCGGGAGCTAACCGCTCCCCTTAGAGTGTACCCCCACCCCCCACTTAATCACCATTAAGAGGCCCCATTATGTCCACCTTCATGACCCATGAAGGCGCCATCAAAGAGGCGGATCGTGGGGGCGGGAGTGGGGGGCGTCGAGGAAGTGCGGACGTGCGAGGACTCCTATAAAGGGACTCAAAGTAAACGCAAAGGGATCACTTCCTGGATACCGTAACACAGATGTATTCTGCTCACACGACATTGTCTTCCACTTTACATTTCCTCTCCACAGCTCGGCCCGAGGACTCGCGTATCGGCCTTCCCGTGAGCCATACCAATCCCACCGAGTATCCTTCAGATCCGTTCTGACTTAGGCATCGGAGGGGACTTGGTCGGAACCAAGGTCTGACCCCCCTGATGAGCTTCCTCGTCCATTCAGGTCAAGTAGATCCAGCGGCGCCGAGGCTACTCCTCAGCATCTTCCCAGCCGGAGCCGAGCGCCCTCATTCCCGAGCCCGCTCGCCCGCTCCACAAGGAGGTCGTCGCTTTACCGAGGCTACCCTTCGGTAATCGGACGCGAGGATCCGTGCGTCCCTCACCGAGCGAGCACGCCTACAACAGATTCCGGAGGTCCCACGTGTCCCTTTTGCCCCCGTCGACCTCCAGCCCTTCAACCAACGAATCAGTGGTTAGAAAATACCCAGAAACATCTGGCGCCGTCTGTGGGAACCCAACAAACACCCACGTCAAACAACCACATCGTCGAAATGGAACCAGCTTGCAACAGACCGGGACACATGGCCCACATCCACGAGGAAGGCGACTACATTCTGCTCGAGAACCAGCATAGACACACCACCGAGGACACCGGTGACTCTTGCTCGGTGACTCAGGAAAAACTTCGTCTCTTCGCCCAATAGACGAACACCCACTTCCGGACGCTGGCCGTAGCGATCCGATAGCTCGCAGACAACCTGTGCCTCCCGAAGAGCGTCCCAGCGGCTGCCCCGACCAACAGGAGCTCCGCCATCTGCTGCGCTCGGTCGTGGTCACCGATCACGGCAGAGGGAGCGCAAACATAGAGCGAAGGTTCACCATGCCAGACTTTGTCCCGGTACGTTCCCTCACCCCCACCTCACTCCAGGGTGGGACGAATGGGAAGCCGGAGTGGACTAGGGACGAGTCAACCACGACCTCATCCCGGCGGTCACGCTCAGCACGTCGACGGTCGCCCAGCCATCAGACCGCCGGGGCTCTGCATGGACAGAGCGGGAGCCCATGACCAAGGAGGCATCGGGGCCGAGAAGATCGTCGCAAGAGGAGGAGCGCTCGCCAACCGACACCAATCCCCAGTCGAGACCGGCATGGAGCTGATTCTTCTCGAACCCCTGCCAACCCACTGAGGGAGCTTGGCCCTCACACCGAAGAACTGATGGACCATGGGAGCCCCGGGGACGAACGCTGCCCGTTGGCAAGGAGCATTACCTACGCGCAGGTACCATCCAGATTCAAGGTGCCGACTTTAGAGAAGTACGACGGCACAGTGGACCCAGAAGATCACGTGATAGACTACGAATGGGTCATAGCATTCTAGGGGGCCGACGATGCCCTACTCTGCCGAGGGTTCTACTCCACTCTCTGAAAGTCCGCCCGAAGCTGGTACCATAGCCTTCCCAACCGCTCCATCAGCAACTTCAAAGACCTCTCCCAGAAATTCTGCAAGCAGTTCATGGCTGGCCATCACGTGAAGCCAGATTCGGAGCTTCTGTTCAACGTGGTACAGAGGCCGGGCGAATCCCTAAGGAGCTACATGCACCGCTTCAATGATGAGAGGCTGAATATGGAGAGCTGCCTGGAGCTGGCCCTGAAGAAAGGGCTCCGACATAGGGGCCTGAAGAAGTCACTGCACAATGAGCCCGCGAGGGACCTCGCTGAGGTGATCGTCCAGGCAGAATGCTACATGCTGACGGAGGAGGCGTTAGCGGTAGAGGAAAGAGGTCTCCCCCACAGAAGCCAGGCGGGGCTCCAAACGAGACGAGAGCAAACGCCGCGAGCCAGACGACGACAAGTGGGAGAAGAAGGCAAGGGGAAAGCCGCGCAAGGAGGAAGCGCGACCCCCAGGCTAAACGTCACTCAGGACGTCGTCCTGACGCAGGCCCGAAAGAAGGCCACATCGGCAAGCCGCCTCTGAAGATGAAGGGTGGCAGAAGGGACGAGGAGAAATATTGCAGGTACCACAAAGACAATGGCCATGACACTGACGACTGCTGGCACCTGAAGAAAGATATAGACAAGCTGATCAGCCGCGGATACCTAAAGAACTTTGTCGACGACCCAAAGACAACCCCGGGGAAGGGATGTCCAAACAGATAGACAAAGGAAAGAAGGTGAAGTCCAGACTGCTCTGCGCATCATCGAGTGAGAGGGCGGGACAATCAGCCGCAGCTCCTTCTCAGGCGAGACTAGCTCGCCATTATCTTCCTGCTTTATTTCTTTTCAAAGTGTATTCCCAGTCCAAACAAAGAAATGCTAATTTGCACTGACGCAATTGTGTGTCCTCCCTTCATAAGACCAGGGTCGACTCCCCAGGTGGGCCGACCGCAACGATTGCCCGTAAGGCTGGGGGCGACTCCCTGATGTGTCATTATATTTCACATTTTATCTAAATAATTACACGTCAAAATGATTGCTCATTTGTATATTTCATATGCTTTTATGCTATTATTTGGGATAATATGACTTTCGGAGCGTTTATGTCCATTTCAGGGATTTGGGACGATATTGGAGCAATTTGGACTCAATAAGACGATCGACGACGTGAGAGCACCAATGAGACTCATGATGACATGCTTGAGGAGCCAAAGAAGAATACTGGAGCAAGGAAGGGGCAAGAGAGATGGTCGCTTGATCGAGCTATGATGCGACGAAGGAATCGAACGACCCGAAGTGCTGGAAACAGGACAGCCGTGCACTATTTCTAAATATTCTATCACCTGGGATTTTTAACTATTTTCTGATATTTTTCCCATATAGTAGACTTTAGGACGGTTCCAACGCCGCTAAGAATGCACCAATCGGAGGTCGGATGAGCCTTGGAGAATTTCTACAATCTGATGCTACAGTGCTGATACTGTTCTCGGCAGCCTACTCGACCGAGCAGTACACTACTCGGTTCGAGCAGTGCACTACTCGACCGAGCAGTGTGCAAAATCTGCTGAAACGTGTTTTTACCTCCTATATGGCTGAACAGTTGACTGCTCGACCGAGCAGTTGACTGCTCGACCGAGCATATTGCTGAAAATGCTGAAAATGCTACCGTTCGACCACTATCGATCGAGCAACCACTTACTCGGTCTGAGCAACCTCCTACTCGACCGAGCAGTGCCTGCTCGGGCCGTGTAGGCAGAGCGACATATTTCAGAGAAGCGCGACTTCCTGACGTACTCGACCGAGCAGCCAATTACTCGACCGAGCAGCTACCAAATCGGACCGAGCAAACCCTACTCGGTCCGAGCAGACAGAGTGAAGTTTTGGGTGATTGATCCAGACACCTGACATACTCGACCGAGCAGCTTCCTTCTCGGACCGAGTCGCAGTGGGCCCGGGCTTAACGTCCAGATCACGATTTTGAGAGGTTTGTTTTGTGGGGTTTTTTGGCAAGGCCGGGGGCAGCCGTCACAGGGGTTTTTTTGGGGGGGAGTTTTGGAGGAATTTTTGGGGGGAGACTCTTGTATATTTTAGAGGAGTTTTTTAGATCTTTTTGTAGGGTTTTTCGGTGACGATCTTTTGGGGAGTTTGGTTATGTCCTAGGCCCCTCCTTTGTATCAAGATAAGTACTTTTGCCCTTTTTAATTCTATAATTATTTCTTTGTGATTTCTTACTATTTATCCCTTTTTGATGCATGCAATGAAATCTTTGTGCGTTCTATTATCTATCGCTATTGGTATGCTTGAGTCGTCTTTTCTAGGGCTAAGTGATTAGCCTATGGATCTTAGGATTTAGATGCAAAGTTGGGATTTTTATGGTGCGTTGGATATAAAAGGGGTTGTATTTTGGTTGATCTGGAAAAATCCATAGGAGAACTCGTACTGAGATCGTGCCCACAGTCGGTGGAATCGATTAGCTTAAGGAGTATCCTATGGATTTAATTAGGGAGTTAGTGGATTCAACCGAGGTACATGACCATGCCCGGCTCATGCCTTGAGGGGATCCACTGACGAACTATATCACTAATTGACGACTATCGCCATTGCGTCAATAAGAGCCGCCAAAATACCTCGAAGCTCTAACCCACGAGAGTGGTATGAGTTGAGAGCATTCGAACAACGAGAGTGGTGAGAACTTTGTAGATCCTTAATGCATGTATCATATGCGCCTATCGCGAGAGCGGTGTTAATGCGATACGTTAGATTCATGATGCCCAGACGCATGAATTCACTTTCTAGATGCTACAAATCCCCAATAAAACCAACGCAACATGAGAGTCCTAGCCTAGCGTCGACGTTCGACGATCCTAGCGGCGAGTCCTAAAGCCCTAATCTTTTTATATTTTATTCTTTTATATTGTGTGGAATCACTTGTTTGCGATATCGAGTGTCACGACCTTCGCATCCATCACCATTACAACATTCCATACTCCACATCCTCCAATAAACCCGCAGGTCTAACTTAACCTAGGAGTAGATAGGTAGTATAGTACAGCTTCCCTGTGTTCGATACCCGCTTGCCACTATACCGTGCGCTTGCAGTAAACGACATCGTTTCGGAGTTAGTTTCGGCTCGATCAAGTTTATGGCGCCGTTGCCGGAGAGACGTTCCACCATATTATCTATCTACCACAATTAGGTTGATTAGATTGCGCAAAAAATCTAAAAAATCTAAAAAATCTAAAAAAAATCCAAAAATCAAAACAAAAACAAAAACAAAAAACAAAGAGAGAGAGATTTTTTCCCGCCACCTGCTTTATTATTATTTCTATCTTCTTGTGCCACTGATATTTTTCTCTAGGTATTTGTCTTTGTTGATCAGGTGTTATGGCCGAAATGGCTGAGATTATATGGACCACATATTTTTATGTGTACCTTGATAGGATTCTTGCGCGGCAGTCTGAGGACCTTGATGCTTCAACCTGTGAGGAGACAATGATCCTAAAGCTTCCACAGCCACATCATCCTTCCACTGACGCCGAGGACTATCCCACAGAGCTTATTTCTCCCATTCAGGGAGAATCTTTTACTCCCTTGCCCTTTGCTTTGATTCCCCTCTTGTATATGATGTTTTTTATGATTCAGATTCTGATGACTCATCGTGCCTTTTGCAGGATACATATACATATGATCAAGAGGTACGATGGGACGTATATGAGGAGGAGAGAGAGGAGTTACCACCTACCATGGATGCGATTGAATATGATCGGGAGGTGCGCTGGGATGAGTCTGACAATGATGAGGAGTGGCCTGATGAGACCCACACTCATACGCCAGAGTTGTCTGAAAAGCCTGAGACAAATGACGGAGAATTGCCTGTCGTGGTGCATGAAAGCGGAGATATATTTTCAGGAAAGTGTCGTCAACCGATCTTTATCTTGAATATGTCTTTTGATGACCTTTTTTGGAATACATTTATTTTGGGGAAGAATTATCCACATCAGATTGATGCGGCTTATCTCTTGCAAGGTACAGGTGGAGTCCTTGGGGAGATGCTGGGTGCCGCATTGCTAAAATCTGATGGAGTCTGTGGACACACACGCCTATCGAAGCCACGAAAAGTGCAGATAGAGCAGCTGCCTGCACCGACAAAGATACTGGATCCGCCTTTTCCAATAGGTGATATCAATCCAGTATTGTAGAATTTTATGCTTTAAATAATCACGAATCCTCTCGGCAACGAGAGGACCGTATATGATTTTATATGCTTTCTTAGTTTAATAAACTCATCCCATATGATGGCTCAATTATCTTTTGCACCCAACCCACTATTTATCACCCATGCCCACCCTTATATTTGGCGCTGATTTTGCCTCTCTCCCGAATTTTTATGTGATGTTTAAGCTCGGGGAAGAGAACCTACTTTGTTGAGTGGCACCCCCTATCTTATCGGTGTCCTCTATTTATAGCATACACACATTGAGGACAATGTGATGTTTAAGCTTGGGGGAGTGCATAGTGCACGCACTTTGCTTCTTCGTGAAACACACTTTGAAATTTTCATATGAACCATACTTCTATATTTATGTCTCATATGCTTCATTTTCTATGAAATATCGTGGATTAATTTGTTTTATGAACTTTGATATCTGTTAGATTAGAGTTCGATTCCTTGATTAGTGTATCTTTGTTAATATGCTTTTTCATAGTAGAATCCATAGTTTCACAACCACATTCTCGAAACAGTTAAGCTAAAAATGAATGAATCAAATTTGAAAACTATTTGACTCCTGCGTGATTTGATTGATAATTTTATTGCTTCATGGATGTTTAGTGATTCAAAAGAGATAGGATAACCCCACGACAACCAAAGTAGTGATGATTAGGATTCCTGAAACCGAGCCATGTCTAAATTCTATGCTTTTTCTTTTTCTTTTGTGAATAGCCAATAAATGATCTTTGATCATGTTTTGCATTACATCGCGTTTAAGTGAGTTTGCAAAAATCCCAAAAATGCAAAAATCAAACAATTATCATGAATAAAAGGCCCTAGGGGTTCTTCGTAACCCAATGCCCTAAGACCATCTGGTCTGGGATGCATAGGCCGTTTTTTGTATATATTGAGTTATCTCGTGTATATAAAGAAAAAAATGCATATGAAATTTTCATATAGCCAAAAACAATATAAAACTACGAAAAAATCGCATATCCTTATCTCTATCTCTATATAGAACTAAGACATGGCAAAGTTGATGGGTCCTAGGAGTCTTGAAATGGTCGTAGTGTGGTGATGCCTTACCTTGATTGAATTTGCTAAATTCATTCCATGAAGTATAACAAAATACTATGCATTCTTGAAAATGTTTGATCATGACATATTATACTGCTTAGAGAATAAGTTATGAAAATTGGTTTCATTTCTGTGAACTTAGTATATTGCATGATAAACTATGATATGATATAACTCTAATCTCTTTTTGTTGCTTATCAAGTTCATTTTATTTATTGAAATCCACGTTATTTTAATTTGAGCGGGACTTAAGTATTTGTTGTGTATATGTGTTTTAATCTCATATTGACGTGTGTTCACGAGATCCTGCATATCTTAGGTTCTTGTATTTTCTGAATTTAAGATTGAACCCATTGTCTCCACTACACGCCACCGCCTTGCATCTCCATTGTATCCATCTCCCGTGTTCGCTTCTTCCTAGTCGTCCTCGAGGACGAGTAAGAGGTAAGCTTGGGGGATTTTGATGTGTCATTATATTTCACATTTTATCTAAATGATTACACGTCAAAATGATTGCTCATTTGCATATTTCATATGCTTTTACGCTATTATTTGGGATAATATGACTTTCGGAGCGTTTGCCCATTTCAGGGATTTGGGACGATATTGAAGCAATTTGGAGTCAATAAGACGATCGGCGATGTGAGAGCACCAATGAGACTCATGATGACATGCTTGAGACTCTAAAGAAGAATAGTGGAGTAAGGAAGGAAGGGACAAGAGAGAAGATCGTTTGATCGAGCTATGATGCGGCGAAGGAATCGAGCGACCCGAAGCGCTGGAAACAGGATAGCCGTGCACTATTTCTAAATCTGCTATCATCTGGGATTTTTTAATATTTTTCTGATATTTTTTCCAGATAGTAGAATGCAAGACGGTTCAACGCCGCCAAGAACGCACCAATCGGAGGTCAGATGAGCCCTGGGGAATTTCTGCAAGCTGATGCTACAGTGCTGAAACTGTTCTCGACAGCCTACTCGACCGAGCAGTGCATTACTCGACCGAGTAGTGTGCAAAATCTGATAAAACGTGTTTTTTACATCCTATATGGCTGAACAGTTGACTGCTCGACCGAGCAGTTGACTGCTCGACCGAGCAGATTGCTGAAAATGCTGAAAATGATGCCGTTCAATCACTACTCGAACGAGCAATCACTTCTTGGTTCGAGCAACCTCCTACTCGATCGAGTAACCTCCTCCTCGACCGAGCAGTGCCTGCTCGGTCCGTGTAGGCAGAGCGACATATCCTGACGTACTCGAACGAGCAGCCAATTACTCGACCGAGCAGCTACCAACTCGGACTGAGCAGCTACCAACTCGGACCGAGCAGACCCTACTCGGTCCGAGCAGACAGAGCGACATTTTGGGTGATGGATCCAGACACCTGACATACTCGACCGAGCAGCTTCTTGCTCAAACCGACTCACCGTGGGCCTGGGCTGCGCGTCCAGGTCACGATTTTGAGAGGGTTATTTTTGTGGGGTTTTTTGGCAAGGCCGGGGGCAGCCGTCACAGGGGTTTTTTGGGGGGGGAGTTTTGGAGGACTTTTTTGGGGGAGACTCTTGTATATTTTTAGAGGAGTTTTTTAGATCTTTTTGTAGGGTTTTTCAGTGACGATCTTTTGGGGAGTTTAGCTATGTCCTAGGCCCCTCCTTTGTATCAAGATAAGTACTTTTACCCTTTTTAATTCTATTATTATTTCTTTGTGATTTTTTTTCTGTTTATCCCTTTTTGATGCATGCAATGAAATCTTTGTGTGTTCTATTATCTATTGCTATTGCTATGCTTGAGTAGTCTTTTTAGGGCTAAGGGATTAGCCCATGGATCTTAGGATTTAGATGCAAAGTTGGGATTTTTATGGTGTGTTGATATAAAAGGGGTTGTATTTTGGTTGATCTGGCAAAATCCCTAGGAGAACTCGTACTGAGATCATGCCCACGGTCGGTGGAATCGATTAGCTTAAGGAGTATCCTACGGATTTAATTAGGGAGTTAGTGGATTCAACCGAGATACGTGACCACGCATGGCTCGTACCTTGAGGGGATCCACCGACGAACTATATTACTAATTGACGGCTACTACCTTTGCGTCAATAAGAGCCACCAAAATACCTCGAAGCTCTAACCCACGAGAGTGGCACGAGTTGAGAGCGTTCGAACCACGAGAATGGTGAGAACTTTGTAGATCCTTAATCCACGTATCGTATGCGCCTATCGCGAGAGCGGGGTTAATGCGATACGTTAGATTCATGATGCCTAGATGCATGAATTCACTTTCTAGATGCTACAAATCCCCAACAAAACCAACACAACATAAGAGTCCTAGCCTAGCATCGACGTTCAACGGTCCTAGCAAGGAGTCCTAAAGCCCTAATCTTTTTATATTTTATTCTTTTATATTGTGTGGAATCACTTGTTTGCGATATCGAGTGCCACGACCTTCGCATCCATCACCATTACAACACTCCATACTCCACATCCACCAATAAACCTGCAAGTCTAACTCAACCTAGGAGTAGATAGGTAGTATAGCACCGCTTCCCCGTGTTCGATACCTGCTTGCCACTATACCGTGCGTTTGCGGTAAACGACATCGTTTCGGAGTTAGTTCTGGCTCGATCACTCATCCAGCAGGCCGATCACTCCAATCGACCAAAAGGCTTGGGGGCGACTTCCTCAGCAGGCCAATCACAATGATCGCCCAAAAGGCTGGGGGAAACTCGCCCAGCATACCGATCACAAAGATTGTCTGTAAGGCTGGGGGAGACTCCCCCAGCAGGCTGATCGCACCGATCAACCATAAGACTAGGGCGACTCCCCCAACAGGCCGATCGCAATGATCATCCGTAAGGCTGGGGGCAACTCTTCCAGCAGGCCGATCACAAGGATCATCCATAAGGCTGGGGTCATCTCCCTCAGTAGGCTGATCGCTCTGATCGATCATAAGGCTGGGGCGACTCCCCCAGCAGGCCGATCACAATGATCGCCCGTAAGGCTTGGAGCAGCTTCCCGAGCAGACCGATTACAAGGATCGTTCATAAGGATGGGGGCAACTCCCCTAGCAAGCCGATCGCTCCGTTCGACCATAAGGCTGGGGACAACTCCCCCAGCAAGCCAACCACAACGATCGTTTGTAAGGCTGTGGATGACTTTCCCAGCTGGCCGGTACCATGCTCTGTCGTAAGCCTGAGGGTAGCACCTCCAGCTAGCTGACCAACCTGACTGACTGTAAGGCTGGGGACAGCTCCCCTAGTAGGCTGGTCCGTTGATCGACCGTAAGCCTGAGGGTAGCTCCCCAGCTGGCCGAACGACCCGATCGCCCGTAAGGCTGGAGACAAGACCCCAAGCAGGACGATCACTCCGATCAACCGTAAGGCTGAGGGCAACTCCCCCAGCAGGACGATCACAACGATCGACTGTAAGACTGGGGGTAACTCCCCCAGCATGCCGATTACAACGGTCAACCGTAAGACTGGGAGAAACCCCCCCAGCAAGCCGATCACTCCGATCAACCGCAAGACAGGGGGAACTTCTCCAGCAAGCCTATCACTCCGATCGACCATAAGACTAGGGGCAACTCCCCCAGTAGGCCGATCCTAACGATTTCCCTGTAAGGCTATGGGAAATTCCCCCAGTAAACCGATCACTCCGATCAGCCGTAAGGCCGAGGGCGGCTGCCCCAGCGAGCCGACCCCTGACCCAGCCTCCCGGTTAGTACCCAACCTAGAGACTGAGGGCAACCCCTCGGCGGGACGAGCATCTATTTAGCCGAAGGACCGGGAGCATTTCTCTGTAACCAGATGGATCGACTGACCATTGAACAAGGCGAGGCGGCTTTCCAGAGACCATTGGTTAGGTCTTGGTTCGGGAGCAGGGGACGGGATGTCTGTAAGGAAATGCCCAGGAAAGATGGGGGAACATCCATCGGGGAAACGATGATCAGCCCCGACAAGCCGATGGGCCCGGTCTATGACGTGGCTGGTGCAACTAAGCGTCAGAACCACAATCCAGAGAACGCTTGACAAAAATACGACAGTGCATGAAAAGTTAAAGGTTTCGAAGAGTTATATTTGAAACTCTAAAATATTATTCTTTACAAGGAAGGGGGGACAAAACGGGGGACACCACCTACGATGCTGGAGCTCGAGAAGAAGCATCCCCGGGGACCTCTCCCTACCCCGATTGGATAGGCCACTCGGGGCCAGCCGGGGACAAGGAAGCGACTGTCGGACTTGCTCCTCGAGTCTCCAAAACCCGTTCTGGAAGGCCCCCACGATTCTTGGGGCCAGGAGGTATTCATAGGCCTGAAACGCCTCCCAGAGGGATGTCGGGATCCTCAGCACCAGGACCTCCTCGTAGCCCCTCTCCATCTCCTCGAGGAGTCGGGCAGGATGCACTTGTCGCAGGGCCCCCAGCTCGTCCCAGAGCTTGCTCTCTCCCAGTGGAATGTCTCCTCCGCCTCTTGGGCGGACCTCTTGGCGGCTGCCAGGGCCTCCTTCAGGTCTCTCACCTCGGACGTGAGCTCGTCCACCCGAAACCACGAACGACAAGCTTCTTAACGGGCCTCGTCAGCCGCCACCTCAACCGCCCTGGTCCTCAGGCGCTCCTGCGCCAAAGCCGCCTCGAGGCCGACCACCCGCTCCTTACGGCGTTGCGCCTCAACGACCATCGTGGAAGCATGCAAGACAGAAGAAATGAGCAAAGTACATCGGAGACCGCAGGTAAAGGCAAGAAGGATACCAACCTGCTCAAGTTGTCAGACCAGAGAGTCCGCCAAACGATCATGGAGAACCCTCTCCAACCAGAAGCAGTCCCTCGGGAGGACAGAGCAATGTGCCTGCCGGAGGGCCACGCTTCGATCGAGGAAGACCGAATCTCCAGGTGGAAGATCCGGGCCAGCCTCAAGTACCGACAGGGTGCCTCCCGTGCCAACTGGCAACTGCTCGGCTAGGTCGACGGAAGTGGCCACCTCTACCAGCGGGAGGGTTGCCCCCGAAAGGATCGGCACCCCAGGCATCGTCGAGGGCCTACCGTCCCCCGCCTTCCTCTTCTTCCTCTCTTTGGGACCCTTAGGCTCAGAAGAGGGGTGCTTCCGTCCCCCCTCCCCCCGTGGTTCCCTGCCGGTTTTCGGGGGCCCCGACATGGGACTCGATCTACCCTCTCGGTGCAGTCGGGGTCGAGGTTTTCACCGGTCAAATTCCCCGCCACGGGGGAATCGACGACGATTTTGGGTAGAGGAGAGGGTAGGACCGCCGGCTCTACCATCCCCACTGTGACGTCATCTGCGCGGATCTCCTCTTCCACCGTCTACCGAGGTGCATAGCCAGAGGGGTTCCCTCACCTGCTGTGAGCCTCTTGGCGAATAAGCTCACAGACGTCACAGCTGAATTCACAACCCTCCATTCCTACAGAAGGAGAGAAGATCAGGGTAAGCATCGGTGAAGAGTGGCAAGAGGAAAGCACCTACCGGGGGACCATAGGACGTTCTTGAGGAGGAGGTCGTCCAGCAGAGGCCAGACCGACCTCTCCACCGGAGACAGCAATGACAAACGTCTGACCACGGCCTGGTCGGCCTCGAAAAGGGACAACATCAGGTCGTATTGACAAAAGCTCCCCCAACCGGTCATAATCACGTCGTCTTCTGGGAAAGTGACAAAAACAGAATCCCTACTCCAGTCACCAACCCAGCAGGGCAGGCCCGTCAGACACTCCCTCCCCGCCCGGGTGCGAAAATGCTGCCACGATCCATGATGGACCGTCTGAACCCGAAAGTAATAAAAGAAGAGGGGCAGGGTCAGCTCCAACCTGTTCCCATGGCAAATCATAATAAATCCCACCACGGCCGTGATTGAGTAAGTAGTCAGCTGGCACGGGGCAACCAACAAGAAATCCAGGACCTGGATGATGAACAGGTTGAGAGAGAAACGAAGCCCCATGCGGAACATCTCAACATAGACATTGACCATACGGCTCCCCGGGTAGAAAATCCTTTCATCAGCAAAGGGAATCCGAACGCCGTACGGGTGGCAGTGTAACGACCCGCTCCCGGAGGGCCCGTTACTTATTAGATATTTGCGCAGGTCCTGCAGTTTACCAGTGAAATCAACATAGCCACGATGCAGAGACGTACAATAATACTCAAGCCAACAGACATTAATACAGTCCACAAATTAAAAGTACAACCACAACTAGCACTCTCTCACAAAATACATGAAAAATAAAGCAGAAAGGAAATACATCGGAAGTACATTATACATACACTCTGAATATAAAAGGCGGCAGTCCCAGGATCGTGCTACGGCTCTGTGAACTCAGGAGGGCCTTAGTCAACCTGTGCGGCGTCTGCGGTGCCACAGAGATGGAACCATAGGTAAATCACAATAATTCTAGCGATAGAAAAAGAGAGGTGCACAAATATGGAGCATGATATAGTAAACAAGTGCAGAAAGTAAAGTAAAAGTGAACATGCATGCGAGAGCAATAAGTAAAGTGCTAGTGGCGGTGTAGATGTAGTAAGTAAAGTACAAGTAGTGCGTAAAGAAAAAGTGACGGTGTAAGTGTAAAAGTAATGTGCAAGAGCAACAACTGTGGTATGGCATAAGGTAGCAACAATATTTTAACCAGCAGGCAATGTAATGACGATAGTAGGACAACCAGGCAGATGTAGTAACACTAAAAGGACAAAGAGGCAATACTAACACTAAAAGCTACGTGACTTATATAGGAAGGTACAGTGTGTGACCATTGAGCTCATCTCCTGCCACAGGGGCGCTCACCTGGGCGGATCTCATTTCACTTTAGTCGATACATTTCATTTAGTCGGTCGGTAAGGTACGATGCGATGTGTAGATGGCTCGCGGTTGCTCCCGCACTTTCACTAATATAAGTTTACCCCAAAAACCAGTGCAGTGCCAACTATCTTTAAGCATTCAATTTCAATAAGATTTTCCAACAGTATGAAGTTAATGCAGTTTATCACTCAGTCATTGTGTTACAAGACGGTATGTCAATTTTATTGTTCCAAAAGTAAAAACATTCAAAAGCGTTAACGACACTCCAAAGAGCTTCATTTGTTGAAAAGTCAAGGCAGAAACCTCAACAGAGAATGTCAATCCTGAGCAATGATTTGAAGTCCAACAACTAAGACACCGATCCATGCTTCAAGCATGCGGTATTTCCATTTAGTACACTATTTTCCATTACATACACTATCTAAGATTCTAAGGTTAGAACTTACTGTGACTTACACTATCAGGCTCGTCGTAGCAAGACGAGGATGGATATAAGGTTTCCTCTGAAGTTGGTACACAAGAGTTTGTACCTGCAACACAAAAATAATTAGTTAGATAACAAGACACTTCTATCTGAGTATTCTGTTCGTTTTGATTTTTGAAACTGGTTGAAACGGTGAAAGAAATCGTTGAAAAATTTTATATAAGCTGAAAATGAATATTATGATTTTATTGCAAAAGGAAAATATTTTCAGAAGCTCCTGCTATTTTTTATAATTTTCAGAAGCTTAAAAATCCCTTTAAAAACTCAATTTTCTCAAGTAACGTAAAACTTTCGTAAATTCTTTCGGGTGCAATACTAGTCGGAAAAGTTCGAGTGAGTAGTCAAAACGACCATCTCGAAGATTATTATTACATATATTTTTATCACATATTAGTGTACGTGAAAATAAAGAGTTACGGATTTTTAAAATAAAATAATGTATTTAAAATTTAGGCTTAAAAATTAATTTTGAAAAAAGTAAGTGTCTGATCGAGATGAGACTAGTGCCATTGGATCCAGAATATTAATTTCGATTTTCTGGAGCTAGTCTCACTTTTTTCTGAGGCCTATATTTCAAGTTATGGATTCAAAACCATAAAACCCTATTATTATCAATTAAAAATACGTAAATACGAATTTAATTCGTATTTACGAAATTGCCACTGTTTGTATTCATGCATCCGACGCTTACACTCGTCAAAGGGGGGTGTTTGACGTCGGACGGTGGCAACTGGGGGCAGGAGGCGGCGACGCAGGCGGGGCGGCACGGTGAAAGACGGCGGTGGCGGTGAGGAGCAGCTCCGACGGCGTCTTGCGGTGGTGCAGCAGGGTAGAAAGAGGGAGGCAGAGCGGGGCTGAGGGGCGGTCGGGCTTCGTCGGACACGGCAGCTGCGGGGCGGGTGGCGGCAGTCGAACGTCGGCGGCGGCGGTCGAGCCCACCGACGACGAGGGCGGGGAAAGTGCGATAAAGAGTGAGAGTGAGTGGGAGATGGAGCGAAAAAATAACGGACTGGGTTTGAACGAACGCAAAAAAAGAGAGAGAGATAGAGAAACTGGGTGCGGGTTAATACAAAGGGAGAGGGGTTAGAAATATTTATAGGCTTTAGAAGTAGGGTAGTTGGGGGGAATTCCATGATTAGCTGAGAGAGTGTGTGGGTGGGGGTAGTCACGGGTAGGTTCGGTAGGTAAATCAATAAGCTAATGTAATTAGTAAAATGGTAATTAGTAATTAGTAAAATAATTATATAATAAAAATTACGATTTTACCCTTGAGATTAAACATGTCCGAAAAATTACGAAAACATACCCACGGGATCGTATCGTCACGGGGATCGCAAATATAAGATCCATTTTGGGATTTGAGTTACGGAGATACTGGTTTTAGGCCAAAACGTTTAGAAAACGGGTTTGCGGGTTCTAGGTTGAAATGATATCAGAAAATTATGAAATTAATGTGGGGAGCCTAAATGATCATATGATGCAACTATAAAAGTTTGAAAACATTTTGAAGATGTTTGAATAGAAAATTAATTCATTAAGCCAAAACAATAATTATTGAAAGTCAATTTTTTTCAGGATTGTTTTATGTATTTGAGAAAATCTGAACTTACTGAAATACACCATAACTAGTTTATTACTTCAAAATATTTTTATAAGAAAATTTTGAAATCATTTAAAACTCCTGATCAACCACTACAAAATACTCTTTTAAAATGAAATTTCGTTAAATACTTAATTTAAATGTATTGGAAAAATACGGACCGTTACAGGCAGAGATACTTCGTCTGAATCTCCTCTACCATGGCATAAGGGACGGACGACGACGAGCTAAGGATCACCAAAGCAACCTCGAACTCCGCCGCCGCACGGGCGACATCTTGGCGGGCCAGATCTTCAAACATCAAGCCCTTCCCTTTGTCAGCAGCCGGACGAAGCACCGAGGGGTTACCAGGCTCTAAAGACGGAGGGTCGTCGGACCTTGGAACCTGGGAAACTCTGGACCCAGGAGCGGGACCTCCAATCCTAAGCGCAGCCATAGGGTGGACAGAGTAAGACAGAGAAAGGAAAAGGGGATTACCTTGAAAGAAGACCGGAAAAAAGAAGATGAAGGAGAATTCACTAGCACTCGCAAGAACAGAATCAAATCAGAGAGCGCAAAGATCAAACCCAGAAGGGCGGTGATTTTAGGCGAAAGACAGTATCTGAATATGGGCCATCCGAAGGAGGATGCGTGGCGACATCTAGCGACCGACGATGCTTCGAATTCCGCTCCCAAGGGTGGGAGAAATCCAACCGGCCAGCGTCATGATGACTTTCATTTAATGACGCTGCCTCGACTAATGCGCCCGTCAAAAATCCATACAGGTCACATCGCCCGAACCAAACCGACAGAATCCGAACGGCCCGAGCGATGGTGCAATTGATACGACCATTCTGGGATGTGACGAGATAAAACGGCCCTAGGCCCACATCGCAAGTAGACAGCCCTAAGGGAGAGCGGGCCGGGCAACGAGGCCCCCACGAAGACTGGAAGTCAGGTCGGCCTCAACCGACGCAGACGCCCTCATCAGTCCACGTCAGTGGTAGCTAACCGCTTCCCTTAGAATGCGCCCCCTTAATCACCTTTAAGAGGCCCATTATGTCCACCTTCATGACCTATGAAGACGCCATCAAAGAGGCAAATTGTGGGGGCGAAAGTGGGGGCGTCGAGGAGGTGCGGATGTGTGAGGACTCCTATAAAGGGACTCAAAGTACAACGCACAAAGGGATCACTTTCTGGATACCGTAACACAAAGGTATTCTGCTCACATGACCTTTTCATCCAGAATACATTTCCTCTCCACAGCTCGGCCCGAGGACTCGTATATCGGCCTCCCTGTGAGCCATACCGATCCCACCGAGTATCTTTCAGATCCTTTCTGACTTAGGTATCGGAGGGGACTTGGTCGGAACCAAGGTCTGACCCCCCTGACGAGCTTTCTCGTCCATTTAGGTCAAGTAGATCTAGCGGCGTCGAGGCTACTCCTCAGCGTCTTTCCAGCCGGAGCCGAGCGCCCTCATTCCCGAGCCCGCTCGCTCCCTCCACAAGGAGGTCGTCTCTTTGTCGAGGCTACCCTTCAGAAACCTGATGCGAGAATCTGTGTGTCCTTCATCGAACGAGCGTGCCTACAATCGATCCCAGAGGTCCCACGTGTCCCTTTTGACCGCGTTGACCTCCAGCCCTCCAACCAACGAATCCGTGGTGAGAAATCACCCAGAAACAATATGTATTTCTAGTGACGGTGGAAGAGGAGATCCATGCGGCTGACGTCACAGTGGGGACGGTAGAGCCGGCGGTCCTTCCTTCTCCTCCGCTGAAATCGTCATCGATTCCCCATGGCAGAGAATTTGACCGGTGACAACCCCGACCCCGCCCGAACCGAGGGGGTAGATCGAGTCACTGGTCGGGGCCCCAGGAACCGGCATGGAACTGCGAGGGGAATGGAAGCGCCCCTCTTCTGAGGCTAAGGTTCCTGAAGAGAGGAAGAAGAGGAAGTCGAGGAAGGGCAGGCCCTCGACGATACCCGAGGCGTCGATCCTTTCGGGGGAAACCCTCCCATTGGTAGGGGTGGCCGCTTCCGTCGACCTAGCTGAGCAGATGCCAATTGGCATGGGAGGCACCCTGTCGGTACTTGAGGCTGGCCCGGATCTTCCACCCAGAGATTCGGTCTTCCTCGATCGAAGCGTGGCCCTCCGATAGGCACAGGGTTCGCCACGATCGTTTGGCAAACTCTCTGGTCTGGCAACTTTAGCAGGTTGGTGTCTTTATTGCCCTCAACTACGGTCTACAATGTCCTTTGCTCATTTCTTCTGCCTTACAGGCTTCTACGATGGCCGTCGAGGCGCAACGTCACGGGGAGCGGGTGGTCGGCCTCGAGGCGGCTTTGACACAGGAGCGCCTGAGGGCCGGGGCGGCTGAGGTGGCGGCTGACGAGGCCCGTCAAGAAGCTCTTCATTCGTAGTGTCAGGTGGACGAGCTCACGTCTGAGGTGAGAGACCTGAGGGAGGCCCTGACGGTCGTCGAGAGGTCTGCACAAGAGGCAGAGGAGATGTTCTGTCGGGAGAGAGGCGAGCTCTGGGCCGAGCTGGGGGCCCTGCGCCAAGCGCACCCCGCCCGACTCCTCGAGGAGTTGGAGAGGGGCTACAAGGAGGTCCTGGCTCTGAGGATCGTGGCATCCCTCCGGGAGGTGTTTCAGGCCTATGAAGACCTCCTGGCCCCAATGATCGTGGAGGCCTTACGGGACGGGTTTTGGAGACTCGAGGAGTGGTCCGACAGATGCTTCCTCGTCCCCCGACTGGCCCTGAGGGGCCTGTCCAATTGGGGCAGGGAGAGGCCCCCGGGGATACTTCTTCTCGAGCTGCAACATCGTAGGCGGTGTCCCCCCGTTTTTGTCCCCCTTCCTTGTAAAGAACAATATTTTAGAGTTTCAAATATAACTCTTCGAAACCTTTACCTTTTCGTGCACTTTCGTATTTTTTTCAAGCATTCTCTGGATTGTGCTTCTGATACTTAGTTGCCCCCTTCCCGCTGCTCATGCCGGGATAGTCTTCTAGATTGAGTTGTGGTAGGTTTTCTCTTTGTTGGCTGAGTCGTCGTCTTGTCGGAGCGATTAGCCGGTTAGGGGGTTGCACCAGCTATGTGGCAGATCAGGCCCATCGGCTTGTCGGGGCTGATCATCGTTTCCCCGATAGATGTTCCCCCGTCTTTCCTGGGCGTTTCCAAGCAGACATTGTAGAGAGATGTATGTCCTCGAGGCAATTTATCTCTGTGTAAATAATACAAACGTCTTGTTCGAAATAACAGTAAGCTGTTTGGTAATAATTTATCCAAGTAATATTATAATGTAGTAAACATTAGATATTAACTTAGGTAAAGTCCTGAGACTTTATGCAAGGTCAAACATGTTTCGAGATGAGTATCACAATCATGGAGAAATGTTTAACCGTCTGTAGCATAAGTCTAAAAGAGTTCGTGGTCGTAGATGTTTCGAGACAAGGATATCGAAACATCGGATAGATCATTCTGTCTTAGTCTTCATCGTATAGCGGTGATGATGATCTCATGATCGTTTGACTCGGCGAAGTCGAAGACGAGACACAGGTGCTCATTAGAGAATGAGTTTACTGAACGATCCACAATAGTTATCATATGGTTACATTGACCAATCTGTCAATGATAACTCTTAGTGATGATAGGCAAGTTGGTCTTTTGACTTGAGGTCATTTTACGAACCTGTGCGTGAACTGTGCCACTTAGATCACTGACCTAGCTTCGAGGCTAGGCCTGTCGGAAGGTTTTTGATCGGGTGTCACTTGAAGCGTGCGAGGAGAGTAATGACCAAGAGAGGATTCGTCTCTCCCGGTCAATGGGAGTTAGTGTCGTAGAGTTATTTCGGTCTTTAGTAAAATCTCTGATCAAAGTATGTTGAATGAAGTCCAACATTAGTTGACTAAAGATCGATAGAAACTAACCGAATTCAAGTCATTAGAGTTGACAGTTTGACCGTACCCTAGACTTGAATTAAACGACATAGTTTAGACGAAGAGACTAAAACTGCAGAATTCATTAGGGACACAGTCAGGGTGGTCCCGACAATACTCATGTCGATGAGTCAACCATATAATTATGATCCTGAAACAGGGACGGCAACCACTGCTCGTGGTCACTGCCGTATAGGGCTTCGAGCTCAACATGTAGTAAGGGTCAGGCTGTAGGGTCCTACACAGAGTGCGACCTTCGTCAAGTAATAGGTAGAAACATTAGGGAGAATAATTTGCATTTGATGCAAGGGATAGAAAATTGCATTTGATGCAAATGATAATTTTAAGCCTAAATAGGGACTAATTTGCATATGATGCAAAAGGGATTAAATGTGTCTTAAATTGTTTAAGACCATATTTAATATTATAAACGCATGGAAAAGGTTACATGTAAGACGGGAATGTCCCGCTCTAAACACAGGTTCGAACGACGTCTAAATCAGACGCCAGAGCCCTAGTTACGCCCAAAACAGCTCAATGGGTCAAGCCAGGGGCCTGCTCTGGGCCTGGGCACCCAGGGCACCAGGCGCCCTGGGCCTGGGCCCGCGCCCGGGCACCCTAGGCGCCTGCCCAGGCACCCAGGGCAGGCGCCCTGGGCCCAGGCCCGTGCCTGGGCCAAGGCACCCTAGACGCTTGGGTGCCAGGCATCCAGTCAGCTTTTTTTGAGCAGTGGGGCCCACACGCTGGGCCCCACTACTGGGTACAGAACCTTAGGGGCTGAGCAGTTTTTGTGACGGCTGATTTTGGACGAAAATCAAGTCTTGGGCTGACCTTTGGACGATCAATTGGAGGGTCAAACGGAATCCGATCGACTCGCCGTTTTTTCCTATGCGTTCACCATTGAATGCCCTTCGAATTGATAGGGTGTATCGATCATAAAGCTCAATGGTGAGGGAGTTAAAATTTACGGAAGTTTGGCCTTTGTGAAGGGCAAACTAAATTGAATTTACTAACTCCAAACTTTAGTCCCACATCGAATTTTGAGTAAAGGGGAGGGGTCAGCCGCCTATATAAATAGGGGTCTGCTCTCCTCCTCAAAACTTGTCCCAAGCTCAAGATCTGAGCGGCTCCTGTAAATGTTGGAGCACGCTCGGATCTAGGCTTAAATTAATTCTTCTTCTCCCTATATTTCTGCCTTACTCCTGAAGGGCTCTAGGAAAGCCACGAAGGAGTTCGGATTCGGATCCGAAATCTTGGCGAAGGCTTTCACTGGCGTGAAAATTTCTTCGGCATGTGGTTGGCTCGGCAACACGAGGATTGCTCGCCTTGGGATGCGGAGCGGTTCGAGGAGCGGTTTGAGGAGCAGCTCGGCGTGGGACGGGGAGCAGCTCGGAAGACGGTGCGGAACATCTTGCGTGCCCCAGGACAAGATTTTGGGTATGTGTTTTATAAGCATTAGTTTAATTTAATCGTAGTAGGTTAGATCCTTCTTGGGATGGTCAGATCCATCCCGAGTTGGCAAAGATCTTGGTTAAGGGTCTTGTACCTTAGGGCTAAGTTAAAATGTTTAACTGCATGTTAATTAGATTAACTTGTTTATTTTTCCGCTGCATATTTTTGCTTCCGTATTCCGTCCGACTTAGGACGGGCACGGATTTAGCCCTAAGGGTCCGCTAAACCCCTTCAGAAGTCCAGTCCCCTGCTTCCGAACTAAGACCTAATCGATGGTCTCTAGAAAGCCGCCTCACTTTGTTCGATGGTCGGTCAACCCGTTCGGTTACAGATAAATGCTCCCAGTCCTTTGACTAAACAGATGCTTGTCCCGCCAAGGAGTTGCCCTCCATCTCCAGGTCGGGTACTAATCAGGAGGCTGGGTCGGGGGTCGGCTCGCTAAGGGAACCGCCCTCGGCCTTACGGCTGATCGGAGTGATTAGCCTGCTGGGAGAGTTGCCCCCAGCCTTACGAGCGATCGTTGGGATCGGCCTACTGGGGGAGTTGCCCCAGTCTTATTTTTGATCGGAGTAATCGGCTCGCTGGGGGAGTTGTCCCCAGTCTTGCGGTCGATCGGAGTGATCGGCTTACTGGGAGAGTTGCCTCCAGTCTTACGATCGACCGTTGTGATCGGCCTGCTGGAGGAGTTGCCCCCAGTCTTATGGTCGATCGTTGTGATCGTCCTACTGGGGGGAGTTGCCCCAGCCTTACGGTTGATCGTAGTGATCGTTTTGCTTGGGGTCTTGCCTCCAGCCTTACGTGCGATCGGGTCGTTCGACCAGCCGGGGGAGCTACCCTCGGGCTTACGGTCGATCGACGGACCGGCCAGCTGGGGGAGCTGCCCCTAGCCTTACAGTCAGTCGGGTCGGTCAACCATCTGGGAAAGCTACCCTCAGGCTTACGACAGAGCGAGGGACCAGCCTGCTAGGGGAGTCAACCAGCCTAACGGACGATCGTTGTGGTCGGCCTGCTGGGGGAGTTGCCCACATCCTTATGGTCGATCGGAGCGATCGGCCTGCTGGGAGAGCTGCCTCCAATCTTATGGACGATCCTTTCGATTGGTCTACTGGGGGAGTTACCCCCAGTCTTACGGGTGATTATAATGATCGGCCTGCTGGGGGAGTCGCCCCCAGCCTTATGGTCGATCGGAGCGATCGGCCTGCTACAGGAGTTGCCCCAGCCTTACGGGTGATCATTGTGATTGGCCTGCTGGGGTAGTTACCCCCAGCCTTACGGGTGATCATTGCGATCGGCCTGTTGGGGCAGTCGACCCAGCCTTATGGTCGATCGATGCGATCGGCCAACTGGGGGAGTAACCCCCAGCCTTATGGATGATCCTTGTAATCTGTCTGCTGGAGGAGTTGCCACCAGCCTTATAGGCGATCATTATGATCGGCATGCTGGGGGAGTCGCCCCCAGTCTTATGGTCAATCGAAGGGGCTCTTTCGAGCTGCTCAATAGCCCCTCTACGTAATTCTTCCGAATTTCGAATAGTACTCAAAATCCGTTGTTTTCGATTATCTAATAAATCAGTTAATGAAAGTAGATTATCTTTCCATTAATTTCACAACTTTCATATCGTCCTGCTGGGGGAGTTGCCCCCATCCTTACGGGCGATCGTTGCAGTCGGCCCACCTGGGGAGTCGCCCTGGTCTTATGAAGGGATGAGACACAATTGCTTCAGTGCGAACTAGCATTTCTTTCTTTGGACCGAAAATACACTTTGAAAAGAAATAAAGCAGGGAAGATAATGGCGAGCTAGTCTCGCCTGGGGGAGGATCTGATGCTGATTGTCTCGCCCTCTCACTCGATGATGCACAAAGCGGTCTGGACGACATTCACCTTCTTTCCTTTGTCTATCTGTTTGGACATCCCTTCCCCGGGGGTTGTCTTTGGGTCATCGACAAAGTTCTTCAGGTGTCCGCGGTTGATCAGCTTGTCTATGTCTTTCTTCGGGTGCCAACAGTCGTTGGTGTCGTGGCCGTTGTCTTTGTGGTACCTGCAATATTTCTCCTCCTCCCTTTTGCCACCCTTCATCTTCGATAGCAGCACTCCGATGTGGCCTTTTTTTGGGCCTGCGTCATGACGACGTTCTGAGTGGCGTTTAACCTGGGGGTCACGCTTCCTCCTTGCACGACTTTCCCCTCGCCTTCTTCTCCCGCTTGTGGTCGTCTGGTTCACGGCATTTGCTCTCGTCTCGTTTGTAGCCCCGCCTGGCTCCTATGGGGAGACCTCTTTCCTCTACCGCTAATGCCTCCTCCGTCAGCATGTAGCGTTCTACTGATCGCTTCAAAATGCAACCCTAGAGCACAACCTAGTATGGCGCAAATACACGGAGATCAATCCCTGGCAACGGTGCCAAAAGCTTGATCGAGCCCCGGATATACACCCGGATAACGATTGTAGTTTTACCGCAAGCGCACGGCGTAGTGGCGAGCGGGTAGCGAACACGAGGAGGTGGTGTTGGTTCCAATCTATACTAGGTTGGCTTGACTACGAATGTTTTATTGGTGGAGATGGTTATGGTATGATGTAATGACAATGGTGATGGATGTTGGTGTCTGTGATAAAGAAGTCGGTCAAATATCGATTCAAATACAATATAATAAAAGAGTCTAGAGCTAGGGAATCCCTGCTACGGATCGTCATACATCTCTGTGAATCGTGAGTCTCAATATTACTAGACTTGCGTTGGGGTGAACTAGTCGTAACTGAATAGAGAACTAAGCTCACGCTCTCGCGCTATTGCCGGTCTATAGCGACCTAGGATAGGGCCCAATCTCTTGCAAACCCTAGCCTAAGCCACTAGCATTAGGATCGACATCATCATTCAATCACCCCTCGAGCCCACTCTCGTGCAAACTTGAGTTACGATCTAGGTTGTGATAGTTCGTATTCGTCCAATCTCTTGCAAATGAATATGGGTATAGATTTACAATAAAAATCCTAGCTTTGGTCCAATCTCTTGCAAACCAAGTCTAGAGAATCTCGATTATAAACCTAAATCGAATATCTAGGCCTTTTCATCGATTAGAATCCAATCTCTTGCAAACCCCAATCGATGGAAACCCCTAGCTATCCGTAATAAATCGATCACAATCTAACCTCCTAGAAATTCTAGCAATTTAGAAATTCATTCATCACAAATCTGAAATTAGATCCATAGGGTTCATCCCCATGCCCGAGAACATCAAATCTACTCAAGCATAGCAATAACGATGGAGAAATCGATAAAAACATTGCTTGCATATATAAAGATATCAAATCAAAGATTTGAATAATAAGAACAAAATACTTAGCTTTGATGAAGATCTTCAATCCAAATACAAGCTTTTTTGATCCAAGAGGGGGCCTAGGGCATGGCCTAACCTCTAAAATAATCCCTAAGAAAACATGTGGGAACCTCTCTAATGATGGCTACAAACCCCTTATATAGCCCCCAAAAAACCCTAGCAAACAGCCCCTAAAAACCCTCCGAAACCCGCGCCCAAAATAAATTCTGCGCCTAACTTAAGTTCTGCGCCAGTCGCGACTCGGCCAAGTGGAAAGCTCACTCGGCCGAGTGGGAATTCCTGCAAAGTTTCCAGAGAACAGCACTCTGTCAAAAACTGGAAAAAACTGGTCACTCGGCCGAGTGGGAATCTCACTCGGCAGAGTGGAAATGTCACTCGGCCGAGTGACACTGACATGCGAATTCCAGCACTGTAGCATCGACTTACAGAAATTCCCCAGATTTCATCTGACCTCCGATTGATGCGTTCTTGGTGGCGTTGGAACCGTCATGAAGTCTACTATCCATAAAAAAATATGAGAAAAATAATTTAACCTCTGGAATGATAGAAAATTTCAAAAGAGTAGAAGGCTATCTGAAAATCTGGGCGCTCGTGTCATCGGCTTCACTCGGCCGAGTGGGATTCTTCACTCGGGTGAGTGGACTTCTCTACTCGGTCGAGTAGGTCTCCAAAGGATCTCTGAAAATTCCAGTAACTTCGGCCTTTCTCTGGACAATTTCTCAGTACCACTCGGGCGAGTGAGATTTCACATTCGGCCGAGTGGGATTTCTTCGTTCGGCCGAGTATACGCTGAAATTGACTCTGTGTGCATATCCGTACTGGTCGGCCGAGTGGGGTTTCTCGTTCGGCCGAGTGAGTGCTCCACTCGGCCGAGTGGCATGCTGTAAATGCCCAATCTTCTCTGTTTCGCCTCCTCGTCGCTCCTACGAGGTTCCTTCTTCTTCCACTCATCCTCCATCGCCGATAAGTCTGCAAATGAGCCGTGGGCAACGTTCCGGTACATGTGCAAGTCCTTTAAGCTCATTTTTGCTCCCGATTGCTCTATATTTCCTGAAATCCGACAAAAACAAGAAATAGTGAAAAGTAACGCAATATCGTCGAATACTCATGAAAATCGCAATATGAGCAATCGAAATGGCGTGAAAACATGCGGAAAAAAATGTGTAAAACATGGACCGATCAAAATCCCCCAAGCTTGCCTCTTACTCGTCCTCGAGGAAGATAAGTAAAGAGACGAACTCGGGACATGAAAACAAAGGAAATGAAATGAAAAAGAAAGAAAACGAGGTGGAAGGGGTTGCTAGATTATTCTCTCAGATCTCAAGCCAAAGCAACACATCACGATAACTCAGAAAATACGAATCTCATGCTATAAAGATTTCATATCTTATTTAAATATGGTACTTGCAAGCTTTTAAGAACAAAGGAAGGGACTCCCTAAATTCATGCAATCAACTCATATTCACATCATGAATTTCATAGAATATAATATTTAATTCATTGTCGATGCACTTTTCAATCAAAAGTTATAAATGAAGCATATAAGATACACACCAAGCATGCAATAGAGAATAGAATAAGAATCATGGCATTCACATATTTATTTCAAATCATGAAAAATCTCCATATCTAATATATTTTGCAAAGTCTAAGCATTATCAAATATCCCCATTCATGCACCTCTCTACTCTAATGTCGTACTCACTCATATAGTCAAATGAATTCAACCCCTCCCCCAAGCTTAGCTTGAGGCATCGCATCTAAAGGAATATGATAGTGGAAAATGGGATTTTTGCCTTGGTTTTCCCAAGTATTTTGTGGCTCCAATAATGAGATAGAGAAATATTTTTTTCTTTTGGACTTTGTTTCTCATTTTTCTTCTTGGATTTTTGTAGGAGCAATTTGATTTGTATTTTTGGATTTTGGCTCCTTTTTGGCTTCTTGGACTTTTTGGAGCTAACTTTTTCTTTTGTGGGGATTTTTGGGAAATAGATGCGATATAAGTAGATTTAGGAGGTGAACTCAAGTGACATGTAGAGAATAAAAAGATATATGTGGAGAAAGAAATAATGTAACACTCGGTTCACTCTAAGATGTGCACGAACGGTTCAATAAGATAATACATCAACTAAAACTCATGTGTATGCATGGATAATCTCAATCATTTCAATAAATAGTGAAGTCAAGCAGTAAGAGTACAATAATATCAGGCATGCAACAGAAGGTGAATAAGACAATAGAGCAGATGCTTCCGTTATACAATTGATGCATGAATCTTGGTGCACTTCCAACAAAAGCATACTAAACACTAATCCATACATTCAGCTTCAATTAATATCATACATTCATATAGAGAAATCATCAAGAGAAATAAATTTGCAAGCACATGTGAATAGCAAGACTATGGAATACTCAAAGTAGCATGGCAAGGAATAATAAGCATCGTGATGGTTGGTAAAGCGATAAGAGATATCATCATACAAAACTCATCTAGCAGAAAAGAGAAAGGAAAATAAATAAATAAAAAATAAAAGAGGGGAAAGAAAAGAAAAATAAGCACACAACATGATGCATGAACACACATTAAAGGAAAATAAGATGGAAAATTCAAAAAGATGATGCAAAATTTTGAAAAATTCTAAAAACCCCTAAAAATAAAGTAAAAGTGCAACTAGATGGCATGGAAATGCACTCCCCCAAGCTTAAACTTCACATTGTCCTCAATGTGATCATAAAAGGAAAAATATGAGGAACAACGATAAATATAAGGGAGGTGAATGAAAAATGATGAAATGAATGACATGAAATCCTAATGCAACTACATGCACATGCAATGATGCATGAGAGCGCTTTCCCCCAAGCTTAAACTAAACAATCCTATTCAAATGACTCGATCAAAAATGTCATGGCTTTGCTAAGCGAGATTGAGTCAAACGAATAAGAATGTGAGTATTCACTTGAAAGAAATGCTCGATGGGTGGTGAGCAAAAAGGATGTGACACATCAAAATATCAAGAGGGCAATTAATATATATAATGGGTTTGGGGTGTAAAATTTTTGTTGCCGTCATATGAGGTAATATTTATTCAAGCAAATCTATACGGTCATCTCGCTGTCGAGAGAATTCGTGTTTATTTAACGCATAAAAATTTCTACACTACTGGATTGATATCACATATAGAAAAAGGTGGATCCAGTATCTTTGCCGGTGCAGGTAATTGCTCCAACTGCTCTTTCCGTGGCTCTACCAGATGCGTATGTCCACAAACACCAACGAACTCCAGCAATGCATCCTCCAGCATTCCCACAAGGACTCCACCTATACCCTGCAGAGAATATGATGCATCAGTTTGCTGCAAAAAATTCACCCTCGTAATAAAAGTATTCCAAAGAAGATCGTCTATGGAAATATATGGAATAAATAATGGTGGACGATACTTCCCTGGAAATAATCCAATATCCTCACGTGCCGTGATAGCTGTCTCCATGGTGTCTTCTCTATGCTGATCAGGTAAATCTAGATCATATGTGTGGACCTCATCAAGATGCTCATCATCATCGTCAGACTCATCCCAGCGCACCTCTTGATCATATTCATATGCGTCCATGGGTGCTAACTCCTCGCTCTCCTCCTCGTATACATCCCATTGTACCTTTTGTTCATATGTATGTGTATCCTGCAAAAGGCACGATGAGTCGTCAAAATCTGAATCACAAAAAACATCATACACGGGAGGGGAATCAAAGATAAAGGGCGAAGGAGTAAAGAGATCTCCCAGAAGGGGGGCCAAAAGCCCTGTGGGATAGTCCTCTGCGTCAGTGGAAGGATGAGGTGGCTGCGGAAGCTCTAATGGAGGAGGGTAGTGCTCGGGATCCTCATGAATGGATGTGTCCTCGTCCCGATGCACGACCTCCTCGGTGATAAGCTCTGGCTCTGTGTGTAAGGCCTCCTCAAAAGCATGCTTCGGCTCTGCGAGGTAAATAACATCAATGTCTTCTCCATCTGAATCATCTCCATCCATCCACTCATCGTATGGACTAGCTGTGTTTGTGGGTGGGGGAGTGACGACGGTGAAACCCGGCTCTGTAGCAACACGCCCTGAGTATCTCATCGCAGTTCTCTCATCAGAAGTGGCTGCATCTGTGCCTGGTACCGTTGTCTCCTCAGATGTGGAAGCATCAATGTCCTCAGCCTGTCGTCCAAGAATCTCATCCAGGTACGCATAAAAATGTGTGGTCCATATGATCACAGCCTCAGTGGAAGGTAGAGGTGGCTGCGGAAGCTCAACTGCAGGTGGGCAAGACTCTGGATTTATCTAAATGAAGTTGCCCTCGTCCCAAAGTGCTGCCTCAGTAATGTAATGCTCTGGCTCCGCATGTGATGCCTCCTCGTGAACTATCAATGTAGGCTCTCTCTGGAACAGTGATGCTGGCTGCTCATGTGTGTCAACTTGTGGGGATGCATCATGTGGAGGGGAATGCCCGCGAGCAATCCAAAAATTTAATCTATCCCCCTCAAGACTGACATGGATGTCCTCCTCAATTGTTCCTGCAGCTGAAACATGGTTCATAACAAAATCTGCAAATCGTAGATCAAATGCATCACCTGCTGTAATGCTCTCTGAACCGGTGAACCTCACTGACTCCAAAAGGCCCTCCAATAAGTTCTGAAATGCTTCCTCCTCAAAATCTGTGGTCCACATAATACCATCCATAACACCTGATAAACAAAGATAAATACATGGAGAAAAATATCAGTGGCACAAAAGAATATAGAAATGGTAGTAATGGTGGCAGGGGTGAAAATATCTTTTTGTAAAAATTTTTTTTGTTCATAGTCTAATCAACCTAATTGTGACAAATTGGCACCCAACGGGAAACACCTCCCCGGCAACGGCGCCAAAAACTTGATCGAGCCCCAGATATACACCCGGAGAACGATTGTAGTTTTACCGCAAGCGCACGGCGTAGTGGCGAGCGGGTATCGAACACGAGGAGGTGGTGTTAGTTCCAATCTATCCTAGGTTGGCTTGACTACGAATGTTTTATTGGTGGAGATGGTTATGGTATGATGTAATGACAATGGTGATGGATGTCGGTGTCGGCGATAAAGAAGTCGGTCAAATATCGATTCAAATACAATATAATAAAAGAGTCTAGAGCTAGGGAATCCCCGCTACAGATCGTCATACATCTCTGTGAATCGTGAGTCTCAATATTACTAGACTTGCGTTGGGGTGAACTAGTCGTAACTGAATAGAGAACTAAGCTCACGCTCTCGCGCTATTGCCGGTCTATAGCGACCTAGGATAGGGCCCAATCTCTTGCAAACCCTAGCCTAAGCCACTAGCATTAGGATCGACATCATCATTCAATCACCCCTCGAGCCCACTCTCGTGTAAACTCGAGTTACGATCTAGGTTGTGATAGTTTGTATTTGTCCAATCTCTTGTAAATGAATATGGGTATAGATTTATAATAAAAATCCTAGCTTTGGTCCAATCTCTTGCAAACCAAGTCTAGAGAATCTCGATTATAAACCTAAATCGAATATCTAGGCCTTCCCATCGATTAGAATACAATCTCTTGCAAACCCCAATCGATGGAAACCCCTAGCTATCCGTAATAAATCGATCACAACCTAACCTCCTAGCAACTTCTAGCAATTTAGAAATTCATTCATCACAAATCTGAAATTAGATCCATAGGGTTCATCCCCATGCCCTAGAACATCAAATCTACTCAAGCATAGCAATAACGATGGAGAAATCGATAAAAACATTGCTTGCATATATAAAGATATCAAATCAAAGATTCGAATAATAAGAACAAAATACTTAGCTTTGATAAAGATCTTCAATCCAAATACAAGCTTTTTTGATCCAAGAGGGGGCCTAGGGCATGGCCTAACCTCTAAAATAATCCCTAAGAAAACATGTGGGAATCTCTCTAATGATGGCTACAAACCCCTTATATAGCCCCCAAAACCCCTAGCAAACAACCCCTAAAAACCCTCCGAAACCCGCGCCCAAAATAAATTCTGAGCCTAACTTAAGTTCTGCGCCAGTCGCGACTCGGCTGAGTGGAAAACTCACTCGGCAGAGTGGGAATTCCTGTAAAGTTTCCAGAGAACAGCACTCTGTCAAAAACTGGCAAAAACTGGTCACTCGGCCGAGTGGGAATCCCACTCGGCAGAGTGGAAATGTCACTCGGCCGAGTGTCACTGACATGCGAATTCCAGCACTGCAGCATCGACTTGCAAAAATTCCCCAGATTTCATCCGACCTTCGATTGACGCGTTCTTGGTGGCGTTGGAACCTTCATGAAGTCTACTATCCAGAAAAATATAAGAAAAATACTTCGACCTCTGGAATGATAGAAAATTTCAAAAGAGTAGAAGGCTATCTGAAAATCTGGGCGCTCGTGTCATCGGCTTCACTCGGCCGAGTGGGATTCTTCACTCGGGCAAGTGGACTTCTCTACTCGGTCGAGTAGGTCTCCAAAGGATCTCTGAAAATTCCAGTAACTTCGGCCTTTCTCTGGACAATTTCTCTGTACCACTCGGGCGAGTGAGATTTCACATTCGGCCGAGTGGGATTTCTTCGTTCGGCCGAGTATACGCTGAAATTGAATCTGTGTGCGTATCCGTTCTGGTCGGCCAAGTGGGGTTTCTCGTTCGGTCGAGTGAGTGCTCCACTCGGCCGAGTGGCATGCTGTAAATGCCCAATCTTCTTCGTTTCACCTCCTTGTCGCTCCTAGGAGGTTCCTTCTTCTTCCACTCATCCTCCATCGCCGATAAGTCTGCAAATGAGCTGTGGGCGACGTTTCGGTACATGTGCAAGTCCTTTAAGCTCATTTTTGCTCCCGATTGCTCTATATTTCCTGAAATCCGACAAAACAAGAAATAGTGAAAAGTAACGCAATATCGTCGAATACTCGTGAAAATCGCAATATGAGCAATCGAAATGGCGTGAAAACATGCGGAAAAAGGGTGTAAAACATGGACCGATCATCTACCCGGGAAATCACCTCAGCGAGGTCCCTCGCGGGCTCATTGTGCAGTGACTTCTTCAGGCCCCTGTGTCGGAGCCCTTTCTTCAAGGCCGTTTTCACGACCAGCTCCAGGCAGCTCTCCACAATCAACCCCTCATCATTGAAGCGGCGTATGTAGCTCCTTAGGGATTTGCCCGACCTCTGTACCACGTTGAACAGAAGATCCGAGTCTGGCTTCACCTGACGGCTGCCATGAACTGCTGCAGAATTTTTGGGAAAGGTCTTTAAAGTTGCTGATGGAGCGGTTGGAAAGGCTATGGTACCAGCTTCGGGCGGACTTTCAGAGAGTGGAGTAGATCCCTCGGTAGAGTCGGGCGTCGTCGGCCCCCTGGAATGCCATGACCCCTTCGTAGTCCATCCCGTGATCTTCTGGGTCCCCTGTGCCGTAGTACCTCTCTAAAGTCGGCACCTTGAATCTGGATGGTACCCGTGTGTCGATAATTCTCCTTGCTAACAGGCAGGGTTCATCCCCGGGGCTCCCAGGGTCCGTCAGTGCTTCGGTTTGAGGTCCAAGCTCCCTCGACGGGTTGGCGGGGGTTCGAGGAGAATCAGCTCCACGCCCGTCTCGACTGGGGGGTTGGCATTGGTCGATGAGCGCTCCTCCTCGCGGTAGTCTTCTCGGCCCCGATGCCTCCTTGGTCGCGGGCTCCTGCTCTGTCCCTGCCGAGCCCCGACGGTCTGATGGCTGGGCTATCGTCGGTGCACTGAGCGTGATCGCCAGGATGAGGCTGTGGTTAACTCGTCCCTAGTCCACTCTGGCCTCCCATTCCCCTCACCCTGGAGGGAGGTGGGGTGAGAGACTATACCGGGACAAAGTCTGGCATGGTGAACCTTCACTCCATGTTTGCGCACCCTCTGTCATGATCGATGACCACGACCGAGTGCAGCGGATGGCGGAGCTCCTGTTGGTCGGGGCAGCTGCTGGGATGCTCTCCGAGAGGCACAGGTTGTCTGCGAGCTATCGAATCGCTGCAGCCAGCATTTGGAAGTGTGTGTTCATCTCTAGAGCGAAGAGACGAAGTTGTTCCTGAGTCACCGAGCGTGAGTCACCGGTGTCCACGATGGTGTAGCTATGCTGGTTCTCGGGCAGGTCTTAGTCGCCTTCCTTGTGGATGGGAGGCATGCGTCCCGTTCCGTTGCAAGCTGGTTCCATTTTGGTGATGTGGTTTTTTCGACGTGGGTGTTTGTTGGTTTTCCACCGACGGCACCAGATGTTTTTGGGTGTTTTCTCACCACGGATTCGTTGGTTGGAGGGCTGGAGGTCAACGTGGTCAAAAGGGACACGTGGGACCTCTGAGATCGGTTGTAGGCGCGCTCGCTCGGTGAGGGACACACGGATCCTTACGTCGGGTTGCCGAAGGGTAGCCTCGGCAAAATGACGATCTCCTTGTGGTGGATGCAAGCGGGCTCGGGAATAAGGGCGCTCGGCTCCGCTGGGAAGACTCCGAGGAGTAACCTCGGCACCGCTGGATCTACTTGACCTGAATGGATGATGAATCTCGTTAGGGGAGTCGGACCTTGGTTCCGACCAAGTCCCATCCAATGCCTAAGTCAGAACAGATCTTAATGATACTCAGTGGGATCGGTATGGCTCGTGGGGAGGCCGATACCTGAGTCCTCGGGCCGAGCTGTGAAGAGGAAATGTAAAGTGGAAGACAAGGTCGTGTGAGTAGATTACCTCTGTGTTACGGTATCCAGGAAGTGATCCCTCTTGTGCGTTATACTTCGAGTCCCTTTATAGGAGTCCTCGCATGTCTGCACCTCCTCGACACCCCACTTCCGCCCCCACGATCTATCTCTTTGATGGCGTCTTCATGGGTCATAAAGGTGGACATAATGGGGCCCCTTAATGGTGATTAGGGGAGCGCACTCTAAGGGAAGCGGTTAGCCCCCACTGACGTAGGCTGATGGGGGCGTCTGAGTCATTCGAGGCTGACCTGACTCCCAGTCTTTGTTGGGGCCTCGTTGACTGGCCCGCTCTCCCTTAGGGCCACCTATTTGCGATGTGGGCCTATGGCCGTTCGATCTCGGCCCATCCTAAAATGGTCGTATCAACAAACAAGGAACATGTTTAGAAATTTAGAATCTAGAATCATATACGTCGTTATTCCTTGGGAGGTGGGTGGGGGTGTGGAGAGAGAGATGATATTTTCGTAACTTCACCATTGAACCATTAATACCTCCCCATCCTTAATAGTACAAGCGAACTTTGGGCGGACTGAAGTAAACATTACAATTATTGTAATAAATTTTGATCTTGTATCAAAGGCCTGAGTTGTCATTTTGAGTCCTTGAGATTCCCCTACTCTTGTTATGGGTTAGATCTGGTTGAGTAGAAATTGTTGGCTCTCTCTTCTAGTAGTATGGTTCAACTCCCTATTACATTTGATACAGCCCTTCCAGGATGGCCAAGACCGAACGGCCTAAGCCCGTATCGTGAGCCTATGGGCCTGGGAGAACAGGGCCCCCACGAAGACATGGAGTCAGGCCGGCCTCGGACCGAAGCAGACGTAACCGCTGACCCACACCAGCAGGAGTTAACCACTCCCCTTAAAACGCGATGCCTACCTTCATGACCCATGAAGGCGCCATCAAAGTAGTAAAAGATCGGGTCAAAATTGGGGGGAGTCGAGGAGACGTGGCTGGGGAAGACTCCTATAAAGAAACTCAAAGAACAAAGTACACGGAATCACTTTCTGGATACCCAAAAGAACGAGGTATTCCACTTAAACGACCTTATCTTCTAACTCATAATTCTCCTCCATAGCTCGGCCCGAGGACTCGCGTATCGGCCTCCCCGTAATCCATACTGATCCCACCGCACATCCTTTAGATCCGTTCTAACTTAGGCATCGGAGGGGACTTGGTCGGAACCAAGGTCCGACCCCCTGATGACGTTTGTCCAGGTCAAGTAGATCCAACCGCACCGAGGCTACCCTTCGACGACCAACCAGTCCAAAGCCAAATGTGCTCGCCCCCGAGCCCGTTCATCTCCACCCCTACGGAGGCCATCACTTTGCCGAGGAATCCCATCGGCACGTCGACGCTCGGACTCACACGCACTATACCGAGCCGAACCAGCTGCGCCCATCTCCTAAAGGCCACACGTGCCCCGCGTGATCGCGTTGACCTCCTGTCCTCCAATCAACCAATCCGTGGTAAGAAAACACCCTGAAACATCTGGCACCGTCTATGGGAATCGAAGAAGCGGCCACGTCAAACAACCACATCTCCAAGATGGAATCAGTTTCCAATGAAATTGGATGCATCCCCCCATCCATGAGGAGTGCGACTACGTCATGCCCAAAAAAGGACACATCCACACCACCAAGGGCACCTGCGACTCACGCTCGGTGACCTAAGAGCAACTCTATCTCTTTGCCCAAGAGACTAACGCTCACTTTTGAACACTGGCAGCAGCCATCCAACAACTCATAGTCCACCCACGCCTCCCGGATGGGGGCTTAGCGACCTTCCATGACCATCAGGAGCTCTACCCCTGCTACGCTCAGCCGTGGTCGCCAACCACAGAGGCGAGGATGCCAACCCAGAACGGTGGTTTACCATGCCGAACTTCGTCCCGGTGCAATCCCTTACCCCCTACCTCGCTCCAGGATGAGGCGGATGGGAGGGCCGAATGGACAAGGGGCGAGTCAACCACCGCCACTTTTCGGTGACCTTGCTCAGCACGTTGATGGTCACCCAGCCATCGAGCTGCTAAGGATCGACAGGATCGGAGCGGGAGCTCCCATCAGAGTATGCGTAGAGGTCGGGATGACCGCCATGAAAGGAGGAGCGCTAGGTGACCAACGCCTATCCCCAGATGGGATGGTCGTCGAGCGGACTCTCCTTGAACCCCCGCCAATCTACTGAGGCAACCCGGCCACTGCGTCGAATTGCCAGCAAGCCAGAGAGACCTAGGAGGCCCCAGGGCAACCGCTGCCTGTTAGCAAGGAGCATCACCGACGCACGGGTACCATCTAGGTTCAAGGTGCCGACCTTAGAGAAATATGATGGCACGAGGGACCCAAAAGATCGTGTGATGGACTACGAAGGAGTCATGGCATTCCAGGGGCTCGATGATGCCCTACTCTGTCATGGCTTCTACTCCACCCTCCGGAAGTCTGCCAGAAATTGGTACAATAGCCTCCCCAATCGGTCCATCAACAACTTCCATGACCTCACCCAGAAATTCTGCAAGCAATTTATGGCCGGCCGAAAGATAAAGCCAGGCTCAGAGCTTCTGTTCAACGTGATACAGAGACCAGGAGAAACCCTAAAGAGCTACGATGCTTCAACACCGATAGGCTAAATATGGAGAGCTGTCCCAAGATGGTCATGAAAACGGCCCTGAAGAAAGGGCTCCAACACATGGGCCTAAAGAAGTCTTTACACAACGAACCCGCGAAGGACCTCACTGATGTAATAGCTCGGCCAAAGTGTTACATGCTCACGAAGGAGGCTTTAGCAGCGGAGGAAGGAGGTCTCCCCACATGAGCCAAGCAGGGCTCCAAACTGGACGAAAGCGAGCACCGCAAGCCAGAAGACCACAAGCAGGAGAAGAAGGCAAGGGAAAAGCAGCACAATGAGGAAGCACGACCCCCAGGCTGAACGTGACTCAGGATGCCGCCCTAACATAGGCTAAGAAAGAGGGCCACATCGGCAAGCCACCCCCAAAGATGAAGGGTGACAGAAGGGATGAGAAAAAGTATTGCAGGTACCATAAGGACAACAGTCACGACACTGACGAATGCTGTCACCTGAAGAAAGACATCGACCAGTTGATCAGTTGCGGTTACCTGAAGAACTTTTTCGACACCCCAAAGGCAACCACCAGAGAAAAGACATCGAAACAGATGGACAAAGGAAAGAAGGTGAACGTCATCCAGACCGCTCTGTGCTTCATCGAGTGAGAAGGCGGGACAATCAGCCGCAACTCCTCCCCCAAAGCGAGACTAGCTTACCATTATCTTCCCTGCTTTTTTGCTTTCGAACGTGTTCCTAGTCCAGAAAATGAAATGCAAGTTTGGACAGAGCAACCATGTTTCCCGTTCAACTGCACCAAACCTCCTGATCGGCCATAAGGCTGGGGGCAGCTCCCCCAGCAGGCCGATCGTTCCGATTGACCGTCGGTCTAGGGGCAACTCCCACAGCAGGTCGATCACAACGATCGACCGTAAGGCTGGGGGCAACTCCCCTAGCATGTCGATCACTACGGTCGACCATAAGGCTGGGGCAACTCCCCCAGCAGGCCGATTACTACGATCGTTCGTAAGGCTGGGAGCAACTCCCCTGGTAGGCCGATCACAACGATCGACCTTAAAGCTGGGGGCAACTCTCCCAGCAGGCCGATCACTTCGATCGTCTGTAAGTCTGGAGAAAACTCCCCCAGCAGGCCGATCATTCCGATCGACCATAAGGCTGGGGCAACTCCTCTAGCAGGCTGATCACTACGATCGTCCGTAAGGCTGGGGGGCAGCTACCAGCAGGCCGATCGTTCCGATGGACCATAAGACTGGGGCAACTCCCCCAGTAGGCTGATCACTATGGTTGACCATAAGGCTGGGGGCAATTCCTCCAGTGGGACGATCGTTCCGATCGTCCATAAGGCTGGGGTAACTCCCCCAGTAGGCTGATCATTTCGATCGATCGTAAGGCTGGAGGCAACTCCCCCAGTAGGCCGATCACTATGGTCACCGTAAGGCTGGAGGCAACTTTCCCAGCGAGCCGATCATCCCGATCGTCCATAAGGTCGGGGCAACTCCCCCAGCAGGCTGATCATTTCGATCGACCATAAGGCTGGGGGCAACTCCCCCAGCAGGCCAATCTCTACGGTCGACCGTAAGGGTGGGGGAAACTCCTCCAGCAGACAGATCGTCCAGATCGTCCATAAGGCTGGGGCAACTCCCCTAGTAGGTTGATCGTTTCGATCGGCCGTAAGGCTGGGAGTAACTCCCCTAGCAAGCCAATCGCTACGATCATCCATAAGGATGGGGGCAACTCACCCAGCAGGCCGATCGTTTCGATCGTATATAAGGATGGGGGTAACTCCCCCAACGGGCTGATCGTCCCAATCGACCGTAAGGCAGGGGCAACTCCCGCAGCAAGCCGATCAATTCATTTGACCGTAAGGCTGGGGGAAACTCTCCCAGCAGGTCGATCGTCCCGATCATCCATAAGGCTAGGGGCAACTCCCCTAGCAGGCCGATCATTTCGATCGTCTGTAAGTCTGGGGATAACTCTCCCAGTATGCCGATCACTTCGATCGACCATAAGGCTGGGAGCAACTCCCCCAGCGGGCCGATCATTTCGATCGATCGTAAAGCTGGGGGCGACTTCTCCAGCAGGAGATCAATCCGATTGGCCATGAGGTTGGGGCAACTCCCCCAACGGGTCGAACAATCCGATCGACTGTAAGGCTAGGGGAAACTACCACTGTAGGCTGATCACTCCGATCGACCGTGAGGCTGGGGGGGAACCCCCCAGCGGGCCTATTAATACAGTCGACTGATAGGCTGGGGGTAACTCCTCCAGCAGGCCGATTATTTTGATCGACCATAAGGCTGGGGCACCCCCTAGCAGGTTGATCACCTCAGTAGGCCAATGACTCCGTCGACAAAAATAAAAACAACACGCTACTCCAACCAGCGGACTACATCGGCATGAACAGTGGGAGGGGGCAATACCGAGTCAAAGACACAATCTCAGAAAATACCTGACAAAAGTATAGCATCGCACAAAAAGGTATAAGATTCAAAAATTATCCCTTACATTTAGAAAAAGTTCTTTTTACAACATGTAGGGGACAACAAAGGGGATACAATGGCATACGGTGCTGGGGCCCGGGAGGATACATCCCCAGGTCCCTCGCCTTGCCCCGACCAAACGGGCTCTTGGGGACCGACTGGAGGATGGGGAATCATCTGTCGGATCCGCTCTTTGAACCGCAGGAACCCCTCCCGAAAAGCCCCCACGATCCTCGGGGCCAGGATATCCTCATAGGCCTGGAACGCCCACCGGAGGGATTCCACGATCCTCGAAGCCAGTACCTCCTCGTAACCCTATCGACCTACTCGGAAATTCGAGCAGGGTCCACCTGTCGCAGGGTGCCCAGCTCGGCCCAGAGCCTGTTCCTCTCCTGGCGGAACACCTCCTTCGCATCCAGAGCGGACCTCTTGGCGGCCGCCTGAGCCTCCCTCAAGCTCCTCACCTCCGAGGTAAGCTCGTCGACCCGACACCGAGAACAACGAGCCTCTGAACGGGCTTCTTCGGCTGCCTTCTCAGCCGCCTCAGCCCTTAGGTGCTCCGACAGGGCCGCCTCGAGACTGTCCACCTGTTCCGAGCGACGCTATGCCTCTACGGCCATTATGGCCGCCTACAGGAGAGAAGGAATAAGCAAAGACCGCAGCAAAATGGAGTTGGAGGTGAGAAAGATACCGACCTGCTGGATCTGCCACACCAAGGAGTCTGCCAGACCCTTGGAGCAGACCCCCTCCAATAAAGAGCGATCCCTCGGGGGGACGGAGCTCCGTGCCAACTGGACGGCCATATCAAGATCAGTGAAAACCGACCTGCCAGATGGGACCTCCGGGCCAGCCCCAAGCACAGACAGGGCACCCCCCATGCCAGCCGGTGTCTGCTCAGTATGGCTGTCACGACCCGCTTCCCTAATATGGAAGGCAAGACGTGAGGAGGTCCGCTCAGACGTAGAGCTGTGAAGCTGCAGTCTGATAAGCATCTGAGAAAATTTCAAATAGTAGCAGGTCCTTTGCATTGCGACGAAACAACAACAATGATAATAGTAAGGAAGATATAAAAGAAAACATCCACTAACATCCAGAAAATTATTCCAACATCACAGAGCAGTCATAAAAGTACAATTCTGAACAATGGGCCTAAAGCATGGCCGAACCAAAAGTAAAGAAAGTCAGGTGCTACGTACCAAAAGCTAACTGCAACTACTAAAAAGTAAAGACAGTTAAGAAGACTCCAAGCGAGTCTAGGACTGATCACCGGTGTCCTCGACCTCGGTCTCTGTGGGTACCTCGAACTCAGCATCCACGAACTGCTCGTCCTTAGCGGGTAACTCTAACTCAGAACTTGACATGTGACACTTAAAGAGAAAAGGGCATATGTCAGCAAAAGTCTCCCAAAATAAAGTGGAGGACTTTTGCGCAAGGATACAAATAACAAAAAGACGACTAGCAGTTCTAATATAATGAAATGACATGACAATTAAGGTATGCAACAATTTAAGATGACATGATGACATGCATGCACGTCGTAGCAGAACTACGAAAACACCATTCACGAACATTAACATTTCACAATATGCACAGGGTTTACTCCTTACAGCTGAAGGAGCGGATCAGGCATCCTTCTACGCTGCGTGACAGCTTAACCATATCCCTCCACGTGTGTCGAGCCTTGGTTTCCCAAGTACGTGAGCTCGCTTCTGGATCACGAGTCCATGAAGTGTTTCTCAATATGGACTGATGCCCATCTTCTGGATCACGAGCCAGGAAGTGTTTTTAGCATATGGTTGTTCCTGCAAAGCAGGTGCCTAGCCTCAATCATTACAATAAGTGTAGTGTGTGCTACGCAATCACGATGAAACATTGAATGCATACAATGACATGGCAATGAGCAGTTAAATTACGTACCGTTAATTGAAATTAAACATGGCATGATAGCATGAATGCAAGCATGATAAAGGTGTCGGATCTAGCTTCGTTGTCAAGCTAGATCAAGTAGGGTGTCGGATCTAATTTCGTTGTCAAACTAGATCTAAAAAGGGGCATCTATGCGACTATCATTTCACCGCCTAGCCTTTTTTACGCTATTGTACACAATGTCCTAAGACCTGGCCTAAACAGAAAACTGGCAAGTATCACTTGCATAAACAATCACGCTGAAGTCACGATCAATCAGAGTCCGATATTCTACCTCTGTGCTCACAACACAGTCCAGCCTACAGTCCCAATTTATTATTCTTGATTAGTGAGTCACAAACAATCATAAGTTACCAATTTTTAGTTGATTAACAGGCGAGGTGTGGGTTCCTACGGAGGGAGACTTACCTCAACACGACGCGAGAGCTACTCTAACGTCGGGTAGCGACGTCAGTGGTTGGATTCTGGTTTTGCGAACGGTACGGAACGACGGGTTCTCTGTGATAAAACACGTGCACGAATAAGTTCGTTACGACGGAGCTAGAATTTATTAGGCAACCTAAGACGTCTAATGAACCAATTTTAATTAGGTTTTCTATCCTAAGATGGGTGACACATCAATACTAACGTTACTAGCATGATATCATCATATTATTAAGTCCGATAATCATCTATAGTGGTCCAAATCTATAACAAACTGATAATAACGAGTTCTAAGTGAAAGCTACCAACCGATATGAAGAGATGATCCTTAACGGCAACTGGGTGATCGTCGCGAGATATCCACGGCTAGAGGGACGTCTTCGCGCGTGGACATCAACTATAGGGTGGCTGAACGGGCTCGAGGGAAGGTCGACAACCGTCAGAGGCTGCTGTGCTCGTCGTGGGGCGAAGAAATGTCGCTGCGACGTGAAGAGAACCGCTGCTGCGAAAACAGCAGCCTACGATGCTGTTACAGGCTGTCTCCGGCGAGAGGACGGTCAGGTCCGTCGGTGGGGGGTCAGGCGTGTGGGGCGGCACCGTCGCTGTCCCGAGCGGCGCTGTGAGCACCGCTGCGTGCTGCAGCTGCTGCTGCGCTGCGGCTTGCGAGTGAAGGGAGCTGCTGCACGTGCTGGAGGCGATCCTGGCGGCCTGGGGGCGGATAACAGCGGGCTAAGGGCGGAGGAAGGTCGGAGATCGGGTAGGGCCGCCGTGCGAGGTTGAAGAGGGAGAATGAGAGGTGTCCGGCGCTGGGAGATGCTATTTGCGTGAGGGGGAAAAGTTGCGTGCGACGCTGGGAGATTTGTTAGCGTGAGTAACAAAAGCCCTAGGGCTGCTGCTATTAATAGTGTAGGGTTAAGCTATATAGAGTTGATTAAGGGGGTACACTTAAGGGTATAGAGAGGAGTGGAATTAAGGGATAGCTAGGATTTTGTGTGATGTATAGCCCAAATTGATTTAGCGGTTATGTATGAGCGATTTCCTCATTTGCTAAACACCAATATGGGTTAGGGTAGTTGTGGGTATATGGGAGAGAGTGTATGAGAGGGTAGGGTACGGTTAAGGGGGAAAAAGGGTAAGACTAGCTTAGGGAAAATATCATGTGAAAAACTTAGCCTTAATGTTGATTAATGATGAAATTTGTGCACAAGTGGGTCAAACGGTACCCAATAATTATGAGAAAAATACCGAGGCGACCGTGTCGATGAGAGAAACGAAACTAAGAAGACTGATCACAAGTTTGGGGACGAGAGACGAAATTAAAAATAAAAAGGTCTCACGACAAAAGTGAAAATCATGACGCCTCTGCAAACAAAGTCATTTTATGGGGGAATGACCCATGAAATGACATTCCAAAATAATTCTACAAATTAATACTCTTCGAGAGGGTCACAACGGTATATCATACTATAGGGTTCGGATACAAGAAAGGTCCAAAATAAATACGTGTATGAACAAGAGTACGTGCACGAAAAGCGTACGATCGAAAACAGACCGTGACAATGGCGGGCAGAGGAGGCCACCTCCACCACCGGGAGGATCGCCCCAAAGACGATGGGTGAGTCAGGCACCGCCGAGAGCCTGCTCTCCCCCATCTTCTTCTTCTTCTCTTCGGGCCCTCCAAACTCCGAAAGAGGGCACTTCTTCTCTCCCCCGTAGCTTCCGGCCAATGTTCAAGAGCCCTACTCGGTGCCCCCTGCCGTCCTCTCAGCACGGATAGAACCGGGATTATCACTGTCAAGTTCCCCGCCGCAGAGGAATCGACAACGACCAGGGGTGGTGGCATGGGGACAACTGCTGGCTCCAGCGTCCCCATCGCGACGTCGACCACGCGGATCTTTTCTTCCACCATGCGCCAAGGCACATGGCCGAAAGGATTTCCACACCCGCTAGAGGCCCCCCGAAGAATGAGCTCACGCACTTCTTGGCTAAACTCTCGACCCAACATCTCTGCAGAAGGAAAGAATATCAGTGTAAGCAAAGGAGAAGAACAGAAGTGGAAAAGCACCTACCCGGGGACCACATGACATTGTTGAATACAACGATCGATGACTTTGTGTTTGATGATAACAAACGTG
>JAULAV010004382.1:0-25000 GCA_030789695.1 Scilla litardierei
AAAAACTACTTTCATAATATATATGCATTAAGGGGGTAAATGTCAACCAATCAACAGTGATCAAGTGCGATGATGTATTGAGTTACTGCTGAAAAAGCCACATATGTGGGCTGCTTTTTCGGTGACAATGATTAGGTGTGCTGATGTGGCGGTCCATGAGTGGCCGCCGAATGATCAGGTTGCTTTTTCTGCTACCAATCACGAGTCGAAAAGTAACACATAAGGGTTGGTTTTTTGGGTAGCCGATCACATACTGTTACATCGGTGTACCTAACCATTTTTTAATTAAGTGACATCTTTTCTCTATTACATACACGTATAAACATATATATAAAGGATATTGTGATTGTGTTGACAACAAACGAAATTTCATATGCTGTCAGCCCCAAAACCCTTTAAATAATCTGAAATTTTTTTCTAGATTGTTTGTACACGTTCTAAAACACTAAAACCCCAAATATGGGTGAACCTTAAGGGGATCTGACCCTTAATCCACACGTTGTAAAAAGTTTTATTTTTCTGAAACCATTGAATTTGTAAAGGATAGATTGAGGGTCAAATAGCATTGGATTCATTTGATTGTTGGTATGGTGATCATCCAGGAGATGTAGAACATATCAACAAAAATTTTAAAAATAAAAATAATGATGTATATGTGCGTCAGCAGTGAAATTTTTTCCACGCTGAGAGCACACACACATATATGTATGTATGTTTGTAATCTGCATGTATCCATATATATATACACATAAATATATACACACATATACATATGTACATACATACATACATACATACATATATACACACACATATACATATATATATACATACATAGTACATATATATACATACATACATACATACATATAAATACACACACATACACACATATGAGAGTAAAATATATGAGAATTTGGTGTAGGAAATTTCCTACACAGGCTTATATAATTTCAATCTTCAATCTTTTTCAAATGATTAACACCGTTCATTGGTCGCTCCCCGGATATATGTCCCGGGGGTGCGATGTAGTTTTAACGCAAGTGCACGGTTAAGTGGCAAGCGTGTATCGAATCACAGTGAGGACTAATGGCGGTACTCTACTTCAATTACTAAGCTACTGGGTGGAAAATCGTTTGAGAATGGATAGTGTCATAATCGTTCAAGTATCAATGCAAATCCAATATAATAAAGGTGTCTAGGGCTAGGGAATCCCCACTATGGATTTTCAAGTCATCAACGTAAGTTATGAAATACTATGCAATCAAACTTGATTTAAGATGAACTTGCAGCAACTAATTAAAAAAACCAGCACACACTGTTGCGCTACACAAGTCTATAGCAATCTAGACTAGAGCCTCGCTGTCGTGCAAGCCTAGCCAATCCCAACTCAAGCTCGTTATCGTGCAACGTGAGTTCGGATCTAGATCGTGATAGTTCATATTCGTTCACCGTGGTGCAACGAATATGAGTATAGGAGAACAATACAAATGCTAGCTTTGGTCGCTGTCGCACACCAAATTTAGGGAACTTCAATTGTAAACCTAAATCGAATATCTAGGGCTGTCCTTAGATCAAGATCCTCTGTCGAGCTCTCAAGATCCAAGAGAAATCCCTAGCTATCCGTAGTAAATCAATCAAGATCTAACCTTTCTAGCAAGCCTAATTTCATAGTAATTCAACAAATATCACAAATCAAACATTTGAGCCATAGGGTTCATCCCTTTGCCCTATAGCAAATGAACTACTCATAAATCAAATTAGAAATCGATAAGAAATCAAGATCAACAATAAAATTCATCATGCAACCGAGATTCAATACAAGATATATCATAAAAATCAAAACTTGCAAGAGACCAAGACAAACCAATGTCGACACGAAGCTTCAAAATAGAAAATTAAGATCCAATCTTCAATCTTTTGCCAATAAAAATGCTTAACTAGAACTAAAAACTTAAGAAAAATTACTATAAGAAGTCTATCTGGTCTTTGCTGGGCTGGAGACAAAACTAGGCTGGAATACATGCCAAAAAGAACAAAAAATACAGACCAAACTACCCCTGCCCGCCAGAAACCCTAGTTTTCCCAACTGGCTGTTTGCGCTACTCGACCGAGTAAGATTCTTACTCGACCGAGTGACAAAGCTACTTGGCCGAGTAAGACAGTCTACAGATCGCTCCAATAACCGAGAAGTCGCCTTGGATTTCTTCAAAATCTTTGCCTCCACTCGGCCGAGTGGAAGTCACCACTCGGCCGAGTATATTATGGCACTCAGGCAGGCAGATGTCTTTCTTGTCAGCTTTACTTGGCCGAGTAAGCTGCTCCACTCGGGCGAGTGAGCTGCCTTACTCTGCCGAGTGGCTTGTTTCAGAACTCCTTTCTTCTCCTCCTCGCTTCCTCATTGATTCTTTCGACGTCCTTCTTCTTCCACTCATCCTCCAGCACCGTTAGCTCTCCGATATGAACATAGGCGATGCTCCGGCATGCGTGCAAGTCCTCTAGGCTCCAAATCACTCTCAATTGCTCCATATCTCCTGAAATCAGACTAAAACAAGAAATAGTAAAAAGTATCGAAACATCGTCAAATAATCGTGAAAATTGCGATATGGGCAATCGAAATGGCATGCGAATATACAGAAATAAAGTGTAAAATATGAGCCTATCAAAATCCCCCAAGCTTACATCTTACTCGTCCTCGAGGAAGATGAGTAAAGAGACGAATTTCTCAAATAAAAAAATAAAGAAAAAGAAATGAAAGAAAGGGAAGGTGAAGAGGCGAAGAGCTAGATCATTCTCTCAGAACTCGGAGTTACGTACTCAAATAGCACGAACAATGAATATAAACATGCTAAAGCTTTTCACTTCGATATCATCTCATATAGGTGCATTAGATAAAAAACTAAGAATATCGAAAATCATATGAAGTATGAAATCATTTTAGAATCAACATCGTCTAGGGCATATAAAGCGATATTCGTAGATCGCCCACTTTTCAATTGATTGCTTTCTACTTGGAGTATAAGAGATATCACACATTTCCAGGAAATAAGAATAGAAAAAGATGGTTTTCATGAGTTTCATGCCAATTTTCAATTTATAAACGTCGTTATACTTTGAGTAATCTCCCTAAGTATCAAAAATTGACTAGCTTAGGTTGTCATGCACATATAAGTAGTCACTCTCTCACATGTCTTCTCCAAAGACTTATAACAGATCTAAAAATGAAATACAAGATTTCCTATAGCCAATGTATATATTTGTGAATATCGTGGCTAAAAAGAAATCAAAATTCTTTTGATCAAATAAAGGATATAAATAATCACAAATTGATCAAAGGAAATGACTTAAATTTGATCATCTAAATATTAGCACTTGGGCTTTTAGAGATCAATATCCAAAATTTTTAATCTTTGAAAAAGATATGAATTAAAATCACAAAGATTAAAAAGTAATAGTCTTGCAATTTGAATCTCAAAGAAATGCTTTAACGCTTGGGATCAAATTAAAACAAGAACTATTGAAGGTTAAAGAAACTGAAAAATATATTAAAAATATTAGCATAAAAGAATTGAAAATCAATAGCTTTTAAAATTTGAAGAACAACACTTTAGAGCCCGAGCACAAGAGAAATTTTCTTTTCAATAGAATATATTGTTATTTAAAAATTCTGAAAACATAGCTATTTATAGAGAAATAATAGATTAAAATCAGCTGGAAATTTGCTCAAAGAGTCTCCTCTAATGGCTAATTAACGACTAGTAAAATTCAAATAAAAAACTGCCAAAAATGTCAAAGTTGACCCAGATAGTCGGCTATTCCTGAGGACAGTCAGCTATTATTTTGACAGTAAGTTTTGGCGAAAATTCTTCCTGCCAGTAGCCCTATCTGGAGAAGCCCTATCTGGAGAAGATAATTGGCTATAAATTGACACAGGAGTTTTCATGCTCAAAATACTTGAAAATATTTTATAAAAAATAGTTTTAAATAATATATGGTTAAACCAATTTAAAAATGATTTTTCATGAATTTTGTGTATTGGTACTGAATATAATTTGGCTTTAACATTTTGTACACTACAACTTACACAAACACACTATACTAGCCTTGTTCTTCATTCTTTCTCTTGAGCCACTTTTCATTGATCTTAATTCTTCATTAGTTATATGTGTCGAATCTTTCATCTTCTTCAATTTCGGGTTCGATGATAGACTTTTGATTTTGGCTCGTTCTTCTTCGTTTTGATTTACAATGCGCTCAAAAATCTTCATGGATATAATATAAATCTATATCCACTTGAAACAAATATGTTAGTCCATATATCGCTTGTGCACATCATCAAAATCCACTGTGGTGGATCTTAATTTCCCGACACAGTAGGCCTCGTCGGTCGACCTGGGCTGGCCGGCCACGTGTGGTCGGCCTCCTCCTGGGTCGGGCCGCATTGTCTGGTTGGCCTTGCCTAGTGTGTCGACCTCATCTGGTCAGCATGGGCTAGTCAGACTTGCCTAGTGGGTCGGCCTCGTCTAGATCCAGCTCCGGCTCCATCTCTTGTCCGGATCCCAGCTCCAGCTTCGGCTCGTACGGATTCATCGTCATTGGCCGTAATTTCAAATGCTGATTGGCAGAGCTAGGCAAATTCAGCAAGGGTTGCTTGGCGAACTCGCACATAGATCGGCCCGAATCAAAGGTGAGTGTTCTGGGAAGTAATGGGGGATCAGCTTCGTCAGACCAGTCGACCAGGAGCGCGATTGGTAGCTTGGCATAGAGTGCGATCGGCATCTCGTCACGGTTGACAGATCGGCATGGAGTGTGATCGTTGGCTCGTCATTTCGCTGCCTGACCTACACTTCTTCAAGCCACAATGTGTACTTGAGATCCCACAATGCATCTTCTCCAGCTACCCTTTTTCGATTTGACTCCATTGCCCCCTTTAGCCAAGTTCACCTTCTCTCTTCAGTAGCACCAGGCCCAACGCTGGACGAACACACACTCTCTAGCAACACCACACTGGACGAGTAAACGTCAGATTTTTCGCTCAGTTGCTGCTTCCTGAAGTACTTGGGGTTGAGGTAGCCGAATCCCCCCTTCACCACGGTGCTGACATGAGTTTGGTTTATTCCCCACATGTATTTCGACAAGCTAGAGTCCAACACCTTGGCGACGAAGTTCTCATTGAGGAGGATGTGGTTGGTCTTGACGTCACGGTGGATGATCCCCGAGCCATGCCGGTGTGCAAGTAGTGCACCTGCGGATGGATCCGATGTGGATCTTCAACCTCTGCTTCCAAGTGAACCAATCTATCGCATAAGGACTAGACTCATCGATCGCCACCTGGGAGATATTCGTGACGATCTGAAGCGAAATCTCCATCATCAGCACCTTCTTTCCTTTCCCTGCAAGTACGGCTTCAAGAAGATCACCTAGTCCCGATCAACACAATCAGAGTGAAAAGCGAGATCCCCTTCAAGGAACTGAATATGTAGAACAAAACATCTCATCCATGAGTGCTCCTAGTTCTCTCGAGGTACCACTTGTCCTTGGATTCGCACAAAAGATTCAATGCCTTGAGAACAATGACATCGAGCATGAAGTTGTAGATCATGATTGTCATCATGCATTTTTGATCATGACCGAGACCCAGATCGTGACGGACACACAGTAGGCCAAGGAGGAGAAAAAGAAGACTGTAGGGAGAACGGCAGAGCCTCCAGAGAGGTAGAACCGCTCTTGGTCCTGGGCTCGAGGTTGTACATTGTCGACCAACCCGTCATGGAGACCTTCAGCTTCTTGTTGATGATGACGTTAACGGTGGTTTAGCTTGCCGATATAAACAGAGACACGTTGACAGCCCTAAAGAGCGCAAGAAGCACTGTACCGTAGAGCAGGTGTGTGATGTGCCCGGAAATGGCGTTGTAGGTCTGGGTGGCAGCAAGGAAGTCGACAGGGAGGGAGAGCTTCCGGAGTGCCCAGGGCTAGACGAAGATGAAGAGGGAGTGGACGACGAGGAAGGGAGAGGCGACTAGGAAGGAGGTGGCAAAGGTAGAGATGAAGGACATTGGGCGATGGCTTGCGGTCGGAGGATCTGACCACGGCGTTGACATTGTCCAAACTCGCCCATCCCGCTAGCACCAGCTTCTCCATCATAGCCTGCGGCTTCTTTACAGATATGAACCGGTTGTCCTCCACGTCGAACGCCTTGAATGCCTCACTCATGTCCTCATCTTGAATTGGATCCCAATCGCCTTCTCCCTGGAGCTCTTGATATCCCCGCATCTAAAGAGGGGGTCGCCGAGGGAGTGATGGAGGGCCTGGAAGGCATCGAGGGCATGGCAGAGCTCCGTGGGGGGTAGATGAGGCCGTCAGAGTTGCAGTCAAAGAGGTCGAAGATCCAGTAGAGGCGAAGGATGTTCAACGATGGGTTGCAGATGCGGAAGGACATGGATGCCTTCTTGCCTAGCGGACACTATTTCGGAGAAGTCATCGACGAATGAATGATTCTTCTTGATTTGGGATCTTGGGAATTTGAGATGAGAGAGATCCAGGTAAGGAGGAAAGATGGAAGCCTAAATCAGGTCCTGATGTTCATCGTCCGGATCTCGACAGACACGGATCTGACGCGGGTGAAGAGGAGGGAGGCGAGTGGGGGAATGAATTTGGAGATTGCCATCAAGGCGAGACTGATCTCGATGGATGTGGTAAAAATTCACCAGCCCAGTAGCTACCTTCTGCCCTGACCTCTATACCACTCTTGGAAAGTGTTATAAGAAATATCCAATCTTTGTTTGCAAAGAGAGATCTTGATTAATGGAACAAGTAATGGTCGGTGTGGTAGACGACATGGGTGTCGACTCGTTCCCCCAGACGGCACCAAATGTTTCGGATTGTTTTCTTACCACAGGTTGGAAGTACAGGTTGGAAGTATTGTTGTCCAGAGGTCGTTGCTGTCGTGGAAGACGAGGATGAACTTCAGAGCCGGTCGACCAAGCTGACTCTGGTGCGAGCGTGCTCGGGGACGAGCAGTAGGTTGCCGAAGGGAGTTTCAGCCGGATGATATCTCCCGTGATCTACAAGACCGAAAGTTCATTAGGTGGTCGGGTCTGGGGCCTGACCGAATTCCCTCCGATCCTTAAGTTAGTATCTGACTCAAAAGGGGCTCGGTAGGGCTAGGTCCGACCTGTTGGGAGGCCGTACGCTAGTCGTCCAACTGAGCTATATAAGTGGGAAAAATATCGGAAGTGGTGGAGTAGGTATCGAGTGTAAGACTACCTCAATCTTGAATTGCGGAGATCCCCCCTCCCGTGGCGCTGCCTTCAAGCCTTCAAGTAGTCGAGTCCTCCTCCAACTTTGATGGCAATGATGTGACTTTATGGTCGCATTGATGAGGTGGCGTTTGAGGCAACATTTGACATGAGCAATTGTCATCACTTAAATGCTATGAATGCGGGCTTTGATTGCTGAATCAATGGCCTTGAGTGCTTGCCATAATTCGGTCGCTCCCTCGGTTTGGTTGGGCCTTCGTCTCGGGTGGAGACGTGCGTCCCGTCCGTGAGGTCCTTGTGCAAGAGCCCAGGGTCGTAGTGTACCGAGTGACTAGTCGTGATTGACTTGGTTTCACCCGACCTGGTTAGAGGGTTGTATCACTGACCATATGAATTGCATAGTGAAGAGGTGACGTCTAGCTGGCCTTTGGATGCCACATATGACATCGGTCCTGCAGCCCGGAGGGAGTGTATATGTAAAATATACAATATTAACCGTGCCTCAGTCAACAGTGATGAATGGCAAGGATATGTTCTTAATCAAGCTAGGCTGACGGTGATCAGCAAAGAAGAAAGCTGATACAAGCTAGTCGCCCCTCGTCCATGTACTAGATCTCTGCCACTCAAAATTTCTTGATATTCCATGAACGGTTATGATTTGAGTTGTAGATTAGAAACAATTAGACGCAATAAAGAATTGCATTTGGCACTAGTTTGGTGATAATAGAGCCATGTCAGCATTTAGAAATGGAAACTTCCATCACCGAAGCAGCGGAAATTCAGGGAAAAGATAATGTTGGACGGAATTAAGAAGTAAAACCAGAACTCAATATCGCTCGTGTAATAAAATTCTCTTTTTTGCAGTATTAAAGAACTAAAAAAATCATAAACCCACTCAACAAGCTATTTGTTGTGAATAGGCTATTGGGTTCATTGGGTATCCAACTATCATTGAATGCTATATATATGAGGGCAAGGGGCTCCTAACCCTCTACACCTTTTACCATACGCTTTTCCCTTCATAACACATTATCAACACGATCTACTCGAAGTAAAAAGACGACGGCTCTCAAGGAGGGGTTGATCCCCAACGTCAGTTTTAAGAAGATCTTGTTCTTCTCAACGGGGAGCGTAAAGGGCATCCTTCATCGACCGTCGTCTAGATTCCATAGCCGAATCTAGAAGGTAAATCCTCAATTTTTTTAGATCTAGACTTGCTTTTCCGGTAGATCTGCATGTTTTAGATCACGTAGTTCATGAACACGGTAAAATCGAATTTTTTAGATCTACATGTCTAAAAAAATTAAAAAATTGGGGTTTTAATGATCCATGTCCGCGCCCTGAAGGTGCGGCGGCTGTGCCTTCGTGCATGGCCAGGCCATGCCCAAAAGGGCAGGGCCGGTCGCGCCTACGGGCACAACCAGGCTGCAAAGGGCGCGGCCTGCCGCGCCCTGCAGGCGACGCCAGGCCGCGCCTGCAAGGGCACGGCCAGCCGCCACGGTGACTGCCGTGGGCCCCCCTCTCCCTAGGGTTTTTCGAAACCCTAGCCCTTAACGGGCTATTGGGGGAGGCCTATTAACTCTTTCTTGGTTGTTTTTTGGCCCTAAAGGCCGAAAATTAGCCTATTTTTTCACAACTTTTTAAATTATTTGGGCCTTTAAAGCCCACTAATTAAAGAAATATTTAATTGTGATAGAGTTGGACGAAAAAATAAATAAAGATACAAAATGGATCATAATTACATGTTTTAAATTCTATTGTTAGAAATTTGAGCACACACTTCACTTGTTAGATTATTTTTAAATCTATGTCTGTGATGTCATATATCTGCGTGGTAGTATATGTATATAATATCTACATGTATGTGCTATTAGACTATGTTTTTAGGGATTTGCTAGGTTTTCGACACTTTTCCCTTTTTCTGTACTTTTTTTTCTTTTTGAGAGAACTTGTATGTGAGGTTATAAATGTAAAGGTCCAAGCTGAAGGACCACCCCATGGAGATGATGGCGCTAGCATAAAGAGAAAGGGACTTTTCTTAACGTTCCCAAGTTGTCTTTATTTTATGCACTTTTTTTATTTATGTGATGTATCTTCGGACTTTTCTTTTTCTTTTTAGTGCTCGGTTGGCTAATCCCCATAGTTCTAAATTAATTCTTTACTTATATTAAATGCGTGGATGTTTAACTTTAATAGTCAAATAATTCATGTTATTTTTATGTTGCTAGATTGCACAGATGGCCAGACTTGCTAATATTGATTTCTTGGTCCTGAAGGCCGATGGGTCGATCTACTTGAGTTGACAGCTGGACCTGAAGTTCCACCTGCGCTCTCATGGGTTCAATCTAACACCCACAGCAAAGGTAACAATCAGTACAGCCACAACTGAAAAGGATGCTTCTAAAGAAGCCCATACTGCAGAAGAAGTTTTCGATATGCTTAAGGCGAAAGCCATTATTTATATCAGGAAACACTTGGAATCGACCCTAAAGGATGAGTATCTTACTGTAGAGGATCCCTATGAGCTGTGGACCGCACTTGAGGAGAGGTACAAACATCAAAGGGATGTCATACTCCCTCTTGCACAGTACGAGTGGCCTCACCTCCGCATACAGGATTACAAATCCGTAGCAGAGTATAACTCAGCATTATTCCGAATCACGTCACGCCTGAAGTTGTGTGGTGAGAATGTGCCTGAGAGGATGTTGCTAAAGAAGACATTTACGTCTTTTCATGAGAAGGACATGATCCTCATGCAACAGTACCATGAACGAAAGTTCACAAAGTACTCCGATCTGCTCTCATGCCTACTAATGGCTGAACAGAACAGAGAGTTGTTGATTGCCACTCACAATCTACGCACACCTGGCTCCACTCCACTTCCACCTCCTGCAGAGGCACATTTCCAGTCTTCCCAGAAGAAGAAGATGGATAAGAAGACAAAGTTTCAGAAATGAAAAGAACTGAAGCAGCGGAAAAAAGGCTACTCCTTAGGCTCCTCCCCAGAACCAGAATTTCGTGGCAAAGAAGTAACAGTGGACGCCTAATAAAGGTGGTCCTCCCAAGAAAGACTGGGAGGATAAATGCTCTAGATTCGGAGTGACTGGCCATTGGTCCAGAAACCGCCACACATCTAGATACCTACAGGACCTCTACCAGGCAAGTCTCAAGCCTTATGCTGAGACAAACTTGATAGATGGGACATCGTTACCAGCTACTGTGTGGAATCCAGAAGATTTCATGAATGACAACACTTTGTAGTCATGGACCATCTGTATCTTCCTTTCTAGCACAATATCTTATTTTATGTCTTCAGCTTTTAAATATTAATGAAAGTATTCTCTTTTCGTAGTATTTATTGAATGCTTTTTAATTTTAGATATGGAATCTATATGCCTAGTGGACAGTGCGTCAACGCACTCTATTCTTCAGTAATAGACTACTTTCGAGCATTGGTAGTTACTCTGGTCCATTGAGAACAATCTCAGGACCAGCTGACATAATAGAAGGATCAGGGGAAGCAATCATTTTGCTCCCCAATAACACACACATTAAACTTAGAGATGCGCTATACTCACCTAAATCAATCCGAAATCTTGTAAGTTTTAAAGACATCCATTTAAACGGGTATCACTTAGAGACGGTCGAGGATAATAAAAAAAATACTTGCACGTTACGTCTCTAACAAATGGTATAAAAACCATTGTGTAACGTATCGAGGGACTCCCCACGGGTCTCTACCAGACAAGTATTCACTCTTCAGAAGTATACATGACGGAGCACCTGCAGTGCCCTCAAATACCAGAATTCCAACTCTGGCATAGTAGACTGGGACACCATGGATCTGTTATGATGTACCGCATCATATATAGCACAAGGGGTATAAATTTGAAGAACATGAAGATTCTTCAAAAAGGTAATTTTCCATGTCCATCCTGTTATAAGGGTAAACTAATAACGAGACCATTTCCACTTAAAGTGGACTTGGAGTCTCCAAGCTTTCTGTAGAGAATCCTTGGGGACATTTATGGACATATACACCCATTAAGTGGTCCCTTCAGATATTTTATGGTCCTGATAGATGCATCTACTAAGTGGTCACATGTGTGTCTAATGTCCACTCGTAACTTGGCATTTTCTAAGCTTTTAGCTCAGATAATCAAGTTTCTGGCCCACTTCCCTGAGCACCAAATAAAGAAACTTCGTCTGGATAATACGTGGGATTTTACTTCATAAGTTTTTCTAGACTATTGCCAAGCATTGGGCATTGAAGTTGAACATCCTGTAGCACATGTTCATACCCAAAATGGGTTAGCAGAATCTCTAATAAAGAGACTGCAATGGATTGCTCGTCCATTACTACTTCAATCCCAGTTGCCGATGAATGCATGGGGTTATGCAATATTGCATGCTGCATCATTAATAAATTACAGACCTTCTGGAGGCCAGTCATCTTCTCCTATGCAATTAGCACTTGGAGTACCACCAATTGTCCCACACTTGAGAATATTTGATTGTGAAGTATACGTCCCCATAGCACCACCACAAAGGACAAAGATGGGTCCACAACGTCGTCTAGGTATTTATGTTGGGTTTGACACACCTTCCATAATAAGATTCCTAGAACCCCTTGCGGGAGACGTTTTCAAGGAACGTCTAGAAGACTGTGAATTTGATGAAACATTATTTGTAAACCAAGAAGCCTGAAGCTTCATAGAGTATATCTTGGGATACACAGAAATTAAGTCACTTTGATCCCCCTACGAGCTAGTGTGAGGAGGAGGTCTTGAACATTCTCCATATCCAAAACAATGTCCATCTCTTACCGGACAAATTTACTGACAACCAGAAGATTGTCAGATTATATGTCCCTGCTGTTAACACTCCAGCTAGGATTGACATACCATAAAATGGATGCAATCCGCCTGCAACAGAGATGGTTGGATCTCTTAAAAAGAGAGGACGGCCACCGGGGTCCAAGGATCAAGTCACTTGAATGAGTAGGACCCTTGACAATGGTCAAAAAATACCACCATATAATGCTACTATAAGCCCTGCTTCCCCATCTCTCCCAAACTCTCAAAGAGAGGAAAAACCGGGAGAAAATGAAGTTTCGATACATTATGTATGAACTGGGGAGTATTGGGACAGAAAGAGCACCATTATAGATGACATATTTGCGTGTAATATTGCTATCAATGTCGCGTACTGCGACGATGATTTTGAACCACACTTTCTGACAGAATGTCAAAGCAGCGATGATTGGCCAAAGTGGAAAGCGACAATAGAAGTGGAGTTGGATTCACTCACAAAACGCAAGGTCTTCGGACCAATTGTCTAGACACCAAAAGGTGTAAAACCTGTGGGTTATAAATGTGTATTTGTTAGAAAAAGAAATGAACAGAATGAGATCGTTAGCTACAAAGCAAGGCTTGTAGAGCATGATTTTACCCAACGTCCAGGGGTGGATTTTGACGCCACATACTCCTCGGTCATGGACGCGATCACCTTCCGATTTCTTATTAGCTTAACAGCTCAAAAAGGTTTGGATATGCATCTTATGGACGTCGTGACTGCATACCTATATGAAAATTTAGACTGAGACATCTTTATGAGATTACCTGACGGTTATTCTTTGCCTGCAGCATTAAAAGAGAGACAACGCGACGTCTACTCAGTGAAACTGCAAAGATCATTATATGGTCTGAAAAAATCTGGAAGGATGTGGTATAACAGACTTAGCGAATTTCTTACAAAGTAAGGATTTGCAAATGACACAGTATGTCTTTGCATCTTTATTAAAGCAAAGGTAACAAGATTTGTCATCATAGCCGTTTATGTGGACGACTTGAACCTCATCGGATCTCCTGGAGAGATCACTGAGATTTCTAGAAGCTTGACAGAAACTTTCGAGATGAAAGACCTCGAAAAGTCAAAATTCTATTTAGGTCTTCAAATAGAGCATCTTAACGATGGGATCATGTTACATCGTCAACTTATACATCGAACTTACTTAAAACGTTCCAAATGGATAAGTGCCACCCCTCAGTACCCCTATGGTCATGAGATCATTGGATGTACATAAAGACCCCTTCCGACCGCTGGAAGAGGGGAAGGAAGTACTAGGCCATGCCTTATTTAAGTGCTATTGGTGCATTTCTTTACCTGGCTAACTGCACTCACCCTGACATAGCATTTGCAGTCAACTTACTAGCCAGATCATAGTGCTGCACCTATACAGCGGCACTGGGTCGGAGTTAAGCATCTTCTGCGTTACCTCCAAAGGGTCCATAGACTTAGGTCTATTCTACATGAAAGGGGCAACAACAGGTTTAGTTGGTTATGCTGATGCAGGTTACAGATCCGATCCTCATACGGAGAAGTCTCAGACCGGATACATGTTCACTTATGGCGGCACTGCCATATCTTGGAGATATGTGAAGCAGACCATGACGACCGTCTCATCCACACATTCAGAACTTCTAGCAATCCATGAAGCAAGTAAAGAGAGCTTCTGGCTACGTCCTGTGATCCAGCACATTCTCACCTCTACCGGCCTGAAGCCCGGCGTTCTTGAGACTACTACAATATATGAAGACAATGCAGCATGTATAGCCCAGCTGCAGGACGGCTACATCAAAGGCGACAAGACGAAGCATATCTCTCCCAAGTTCTTCAGGACGCATGACCTTCAGAAGCAAAAGCATATTGAGGTACAGAAGATCCTATCTTGTAATAACTTGGCGGATTTGCTTACCAAATCCCTGCCTAGTAGTACCTTTGAGAAACTTGTAAGTGGGACTGGGATGAAAAGAGTGAGAAAATGTAAACTGGGTCAAGATGAGAGAACTATGAATGTATAGATACATAGGAGACTGATGTATAGATTCATAGAAATCTGCAAGCCTGAAGCTTGGTAGATGAGGGGGAGTCAACCGCAGAGTTGTACTCTTTTCCCTTGGCTATTGGTTTTTCCTACAGGGTTTTCCATAGTCAAGCTTTTGACGAGTCAACCTCGTTGACTCTGGATCCTGAAGTATTCACTCCTAGACACATCCCTAAAACAGGGGAAGTTATGGATAAACTGTCCTTTATTTAACAAGGCAGTTATCCTAACTCGAATCCTGAAGAATCCATCTCTTATTCAATGTTGGTTGGATAAGGGGAAGTGTTATGAATATGCCCATGAGGCCCATTGGGTATCCACCCATTCATTGAAAGCTATATATCTATATTACAATTGAGGACAGATTTTGAATTTGTCCTATGTGGCAATGTCACATCAAGTTTTGGAGGGAAGTTTTTGGGTTGAAGAGAAATTTGTTGGGAATACACAAAAACATTGAAATTAGGAATAACCTTTTAATATTAGTTATGATAAAAATGTTGTGCACACATACAATCTCATCTTGGGAATGAACGCGAGCTGTGGGAGAATGAACGCGGGAGATGTTGTCAACTCATTGATCCGCGTTGCAAAATTCTGTAAAATTTCGATCACATCTACTGATATTTCAGGGGAAACTAATAATTATTAATGTTTGTTTAAAATTAGTGGGTCCAAGATTTTTAAATGAACAGTGTCCCACGGGCACGTGTTATATGTATATGAAGCCCGCGCCGAAGGCGCCCGTGAAATTTTTTAACTCTGATTTGTTGTTCCGCGCCTAAGGCACCCGCGCCGAAATTGTTGTTTTATGTCGAATTTGTTGTTCTGCGCCGAAGACACCCACGTCGAATTTGGTTTTCTGTGTCGAAGACGCATGCGCTGAATTTGTTGTTCCGCGCTGAAGGCGCCCGCGCCATTTTTTAACGCTGATTTGTTGTTCCGCGACTAAGGCACCTGCGTCGAAATTGTTGGTTTATGTCAAATTTGTTGTTCTGCGCCGAAGGCACACACATCGAATTTGGTGTTCTGTATCAAAGGCGCATGCGCTGAATTTGTTGTTCCGCACCGAAGGCACCCACGCCGAAGACGCTTGTGCCGCTAAATATTGTAAGCTAATTTGTTTTTCTTTTAAATTTTGGCCTTGAAAAAAAAATTCGGGGAACAAAGGTTTCGCAAGGGAAAATCTTAAATGAATCGTGCCCGCGGGCACGGGTTATGACTAGTATATATATATATATATATATATATATATATATATATATATATATATATATATATATATATATATATATATATATATATATATATATATATATATATATATATATATATATATATGAGGGTAGGGAGCTCCTAATCCCTTACACCTATTACTCTACTTTTCCCTTCACAACCCTAAAAACAAAATAAACCCACTCAACAAGCTATTCAAATTAAATATCAACATTTTGTGGGGAGCATAGGCTGGTCCATGATTCTCTGACGGAGACCATGCCCCCACTTGACTTTTCATATCCAATTATGTCCTTATTTAAGTCCAGAGTGAATTTCTGTTTCTGTATTCGCTAAAAAGTATACTCTTTCATAGTTTAAGATGGTCGGCATCGTTTGTTTTGATGTTCGTATTTTGAACCTCTAACACATCAATGATTTACTGAACTCAAAGTGTTCTTCCGAGTTCTTGCGAATTTCATATGGATTTAGCAAAGTACTTTGATATGGTTAAGTCCATAATATATTGGGATTTTCGAATATATATATCAGAAGAGAGAGAGAGAGAGATCAATAATCACAACAGATTGCTATGAAATAACGCGCTTTTTCCTTGTGAGGAGCTTTTTTCCCCATGCATTCGGCTTTCTGCTGTCCCAATATTCTTCCTCCTCGTATTGCGAGGGCTAACTTATGAAAATAATAATATATAGTAATAGACATAAAGACACAAGGATGTATAATCATATGGAAGCATCGTGTCTGGATGTTGTACTGTTCTCCTGGGCTGATGTTGCATTGCCTTGCTGGCTTGCTATCCTTTTGTTGCTTGCGAGCTGTGGCTGTTGTTGTCTGTATTATGACGACTTGCTTATTAATTAACTTCCCCTATTGTGCAACTGTTTGTGTACGGATTTATTAATAATACTTAAGATCTTGCGGTAGAGTCTCCCAACCTCTCACCTAGACAAAGTTAAGCACTGTGTCTGTATGTTGTGACGTTCGATCAAGGCAAGATGTATATTGGCAAAACAAAAGCTGCTTTCATAGGAGTATGGTTGGAAGTGGACCATGTCATGCTTGACAATTCAAAGCCCATACTGGCTTATAAACATGTCAAACCAAACAAACACCTCGCAAAAGATCGTGAATTAATAATCAAAGCTAATGATAGTTAAAAATAATTACACAGCCAATAGCAATAAAATAATAGAACGTTAAATTGAGAAAACAAGAAAGAATAAACCTGATAATAAGATTTATATAGGTTCCATCAACTTAGTATACGTCCGTTGAAAAGATTACTATCACTTCGTATAGAATATGATTACAATATCTAGGCACTTGAATTACAAGGGTTTACCAGCCCTAATCTTTTAACTTTTTTTTTTTTGATAAAATTGAATTTATGGGGGAAACATGAAGAGAGAGAGCACCAAATTAGGCGTCAAGTTACTGTAGCTACAGAGAGCCTTTTTCGGATTTTTGACGGATTGACACTCAAAACACAAGATCTCTAGTAACATGAAGTGATACCTAGTATATGTGCCATCATGTGGCACTCTAGTAACTATCCAAGCATATCAAGTTTGAGCAATGCTCAAACTTGGACACCGGTAATGGCTTCATAAACATATCTACCGGATTCTCATTCGTGCTAATTTTCTAATGGTATACTAGTTTTTCTTAAGTCCATAGAAACCATAAAAAATATCCTTACATCAATGTGTTTTGTCCTTGAGTTGAATGATAGGTTCTCTGCCAAGTGAACTGTTCTTTGACTATCACAATTGAATATCATGCTATCAAGCTCAATTCGTAAATCACATAACAACCTTTATAGATATAATGGTTCCTTTACTGCCTCCATTGTAATAATAAACTCAGCCTCCATATTTGATAACGCTCCTACAAATTGTAACTTTGATCTTCAGGTAATGGGTCAGTCACCTAATGTATACACTTAGATCAAAATTAACTTTCTTCTATCTTGATCACCAGTAAAATTTGAGTCACAAAATCCCTTCAATTCGGAACCAATACAAACTTTGACTACACATACCAAACCATACCTAAACGTACTTTTCAAATAGCACAATACCAACTTCAAAGCTTCCAATGCATGTTTCCCATATTAGACATATATATCTACTCACGACTCTAACTTATGAGCTATATCCGGCCTTGTACATATCATGTCATACATCACACTACCAAAAACACTAGCATAGTGGACTTTAGCCATGTTAAGGCCAAAATTGACCGAGACGGTTATCAAGCTGACGTAGACTCTGGATGCTGGGTTGGAGCCTCGTCAGCGGTTGGAGTGGGACCTTTGGTTGGGAGAACCAGGGTCAAGTGATAGTAGTTGGAGATGATGCGACCTACGATCGACCTTCAGGCGATGTTTACGCCGATAGTTCGAGGTTGGAAAGCTCGATGTCGACCTTCGACGTTGGACAATGAGCGTCGATCTGCACCACCGGGACTCGTTAGGGTAGTCGGATCTAGGTTCCGGCCCAAATCCCCTCCGATGCTTAAGTTAGTACGAAACTTAAGAAAGAGAGTGAGCTTGGTGCCGCTGAGATCGACCCACAGAGGTTCGTCTCAAGACTGGCGACGCAAGCTTGAATGTAAGAATGGTAAGCTGAGAAGATAGAGCTCTATGTCTTAGACCTCGTACATTGAAGATGGAACCTCTTTACCTTCGTTTGTCGGTCTTTTTGTAGGTAATTCCCCCTCGATGATGTGTAACCGTCTCTCATTGATTTGGGCACGATCTTCTCTGGGATTCAAGTTAACGGCTGCCCATTTACCCGGCCACATTAACTCTCTCATGAATGTCAGCTCCATCCCAACTCGCTAAGGGCGTGGGGGGTATTGGGGCCGCGGATGCCTAATGGGTTGGGTATGCGGATATCCAAATTGGATTCGTACCCGTGCACTAACAATGGCCCCATCATCGCGCCTCAGAAATCGTGCTGACTAGGACCGAATGATGAGTAATCTCCTTAAATGCGCACAGTTTTTGAAATATCTGATTTGATTTGTGCCGCTAATACCCTATCGCTTTTGGAGCGATCTCCGTCGTTTCTCGTGGCTGGCTTTGGACACGTATCGTGCATCGGATGTCAGCCAGTTGGATTTCTTTATGTAAAAGAAAGAAGCGAGAAGATAGTACAGATCTCCCTGCTTCATCTTCCTCCTTATTTTGTAAGCTTGCTTCCACTGTCGCCTCCCCGGAGATCGCTTGTTTCAATTTCAAGGTATCCTCCTCCTTCAACTTTGATCTTTTGTAGGTTCGTCAGGTATGTTTGCTCCGGTCATGTTGAAGGTGCCGACCCACGAGGAGCTAGCGGCGTGCCTCCGGCCCCCTCGATGCGTGAAAGTTCCTGGTAAGGAAAAAGGAATTTGATTTGAGCCAAGCCATTCCATTTGTCGAAAGGATCGGAGGTCGAAGGTCTTTGGAGTCATCTTAGATATGGCCCCTAGGTTTTCCCTCGACCTGACTGCCGAGGTGTCGCGAGGTTGCTTCTGTGATCCTTTTAGGGTTAGAGTGCACAATCCGGATGAGAAAGTGTGCTTCCCACGAAAAAGTAAGGTTGGGGTGTAGCTCAAAACCTTTCGCTTATGACTCCTACTCCCTCTTCACCCCTTCATCGTGGAAGTCTTGTGCTCTTCGGAGCTTTTCATTTGTAGACTCGCTCCTCAGGCTTTTCCACCCTTAGTTAGCTTTATCGAGTTGTGCGAGCTTTATGGAGTTCGTCCGACCCTTGGGTTATTCAAGAATTTCTTTAGGATAACTTGTTGGATCTGGATCCTAGCCTAGAGGGGGGTGTGAATAGGCTAATAAAAATTTTTCGTGCAACCCATGAGAAATCTCATGCAGTTATAATCACAAGCAGAGTAAATAAGAGACAATCACAGAGTACGCACAAATTTACCCTGGTTCGGTCGCAACAACAACCTACGTCCAGCCCCAAGCAAATACTAGTATTAATAAGTTCATTTTGTGCACCTACAATGTGGTCCTAGCTCCAACTCCCCACCTAGACTGTACCACACTCAACAAAGTGCAGAACTATATCAACCTAGTAAATGCGTATCTTGACTGCTACAACACGTCAAGACCCTCTTGTCTAGCCCCAACCAGGCAAGTCCAAAGTAGTCACAAAATAGGTAAAGTTTCCCCTACAGAGAACGTTACACTAAGACACGAGTATAAAGAGTAAAGGGTTTAGAAATGCTCAGTTCGTGTCCGTGTAGTCGTCTCTGTCAATCAGCACGTCGTCAGCTCCAATTTGACGCAAACGGTGTCTCGATCCGACTCCTGGATCTTAGTCTGTATCTCTTGCACAAGTAGGTCTGTGCGTAAAGCAATTCAGTTCAAAACTAATTTAGGGGCGGTCTGTGCGTATAGTAATCTCCTTAAATCCCTATTCCACGTCAGCAAATCTTTTTGCTTTTCGTTTTCACGCATAACTGCCCATCTACGTCAGCGTCGTAAATTACTCCGTTCGCAAACTAGGGCATGCAACGTTAGTTGTCTCCGACGTCCGACTTTCGCGAGCGACACAACGGCGACGGTGTAACTTCGGTCTTCTCCGGTAACCCCAAGTTCGGTGCAACTAACGACGACGGCACTTCGGTGATCAGCTTTGACGTGCTGCTTCTCCAAGCAACACAACACCAACGACGGCCTTCGTGCAGTGGCGATCTCTGAGCAACTCGTCTCGACGACTCCGGTGGCAAGAACGATCGCTTCGCGTCGACTTCTCCACTTCTCCAACTCCTCTTCCGCTTTGTATCTCCTTCTTCCTTCAACTATCCGTTCAACTAGTGCCTTGTTGACGGCAAGAGCAGAGCTTCTTCACGGCAAGTAGGTGAGAGGCTTGATCTTGGCAGCGAGGTAAGAGGACTCCAGCAGCGACAAGATCTTCATGGCAAGGAGGATGACAGCGACGCCTTGAAAGACAGCGATCCTTGAAGATGGCAACTAGTGGACGAGATCACGGTGACGCTGTGGAGTCTCGGCAGCATCGAGATCTCGACGACGAGCTCTTTGACTTCCAGCGAGAGGACGGTCGTTAATGTTGATCACGATGAAGAACTCGAGGATATGCAGTGCTTCGCCAGTGACTTGATGGTATGTCTGCAAGGATCAGGAGCATGGCAAGGATGAAGACGCTGCTGTTCAAAGCTAGGGCACACAGTAGAAGATGGCAACTTGGGATGGATTGGCTTGCGAGCTTCTATGCTACGATTGACTGTCGGAGGAAGAAGGTGGTGTTCGAGATTCCTGGACATCCGGTATTTGAGTTCAGTCGTGGTAGCAGTTCCCTGGGTCCGGTCAGATTTCGGGCCAGACCGGTGGATGTTATGGCTATGCAGATGGAGTTGGAGTGGCCAGCTGTGGTGCGAGATTTTGGTGACGTCTTCCCCGAGGAGATGTCTGGATTGCCGCCTGATCGAGCTTTGGAGTTTCTATTGATCTTATTTCAGGTGTGTAGCCCATTTCGAAGGCACCATATCGTATGGCGCCAGCAGAGTTGGAAGAGTTACGTAGGCAGTTGGATGAGCTTATGCAGAAGGGTTATATCAACCCTAGTGTGTCTCCGTGGGGAGCACCAGTGTTGTTTGTGAAGAAGAAGGATGGTTCGCGTCGCATGTGTGTGGACTATCGGGAGCTGAATGCGGTGACTATTAAGAATAAATACCCGTTGCCTCGCATCGATGATATCTTTGATCAGCTGGGAGGTTCGAGGGTGTTTTCTAAATTGGATTTGAGGAGTGGTTACCATCAGTTGAAGGTGAAGAAGGATGATGTGCCGAAGACAGCTTTCAAGACGAAGTATGGACACTATGAGTTTGTGGTTATGCCTTTCGGCGTAACCAACGCACCCGTAGTTTTCATGAATCTGATGAACCTGATTTTCTACGACTTTTTAGATAAGTTTGTCGTTATCTTTATTGACGACATTTTGATCTATTCGAAGTCGGAGGAAGAGCATGCCTCGCACTTGAGGACAGTGTTGGAGATTTTGAGGAAGCATCGGTTGTATGCTAAGTTTTCGAAGTACGAGTTTTGGCTGGATAGAGTTGCTTTTCTGGGGCATGTGGTGTCTGGAGATGGTATTTCAGTGGATCTCGAGAAGATTAGGGCCATCAGGGAGTGGCCTGTTCCGCAGTCAGCGTCTGAGATCCGGAGTTTCCTTGGGCTTGCTGGTTACTATCGACGATTCATTAAGGACTTTTCCCGTATTGCCGAGCCGATGACCAGAGTGACGCGGAAGGATGTTGCTTTTGTTTGGTCGGGTGATTGTGAGGATGCCTTTGGTGTTCTGAGAGAGCGTTTGACGACTGCCCCTATTCTTGTTGTGCCATATCGCAGCGGTGGATTCGAGATCTTTTGCGATGCTTCTGGCAAGGGTCTCGGTTGTGTGTTGCATCAGCACGGGCATGTTGTGGCTTATTCTTCTCGTCAGCTCAAGGTTCATGAGAAGAATTACCCGACGCATGATTTGGAGTTGGCTGCCGTTGTGTATGCTCTTAAGATTTGGAGGCACTTTTTGCTGAGTGAGAAAGTGAAGATCTTCACCGATCACAAAAGCTTGAAGTATATTTTCACTCAGAAGGAGCTCAACATGCGACAGCGTCGATGGTTGGAGCTCATGGCGGATTATGAGATTGATCTGCAGTATCACCCTTGCAAGGTGAATGTGGTTCCTGATGCGATGAGTAGGCTTCCAGCGGTGATGATTTTGACCTCGCAGTGGAGATTGCAGCAGGATTTTTGCGAGTCTAGAGTGGAGATTGTTCTTCCTGGGGAGGCTTCTTCGTTGATGTGTATGCAGGTGCAGTCAACGATCGTGGATCGGATTAAGGCAAGTCGGGCCGGAGATCCGAAATTGGTAAGGATTCGAGGGCAGGTTGAAGCCGGTCTGCGGACTGACTTTTTGGTTCATGATGATGGCTCGCTGAGGTTCGGAGCCAGGCTGTGTGTGCCAGCTGGGGATATCAGAGAGGAGTTGATGGTGGAGGCACACAGTTCGCCGTATTCCGTGCATCCTGGTGGGACCAAGATGTACAAGGATCTTCGTCTGAACTATTGGTGGCACGGCATGAAAAGGAGTGTGGCACAGAGTGTGGCCAAGTGTTTGGTTTACCAGCAAGTGAAGGCGGAGCATCAGCGTACGGCAGGGTTGCTGCAACCACTTCCGATTCCGGAGTGGAAGTGGCAACACATCACTATGGATTTCGTGACTGGACTACCTCGGAGTCCGAAGCAGAATGACGCGATTTGGGTGATCGTGGATCGATTGACCAAATCCGCGCACTTTATTCCATTCCGAGTGGGACAGTCCACTGAGGCGCTAGCAAGGAAATATATGGAGGTAAATTCTTTTACTCTCTGTTTTTATTTCCTTTTCCTAGTTTGGATAGTGATGTAACGTGAATCGTGCAGGAGGTCGTGCGACTTCACGGAGTCCCCGTGAGTATCGTGTCGGACAGGGACACGAGGTTCACATCTCAGTTCTGGCAGAGTTTGAAGAAGAGCTTGGGTACGCATCTGAGTTTCAGCACGGCATACCATCCGCAGACGGATGGCCAGTCCGAGAGGACAATTCAGATTTTGGAAGACATGCTGAGGGCGTGCATGTTGGATTTCAAGGGTTCGTGGGAGGACCATATACACTTGGTAGAGTTCTCTTACAATAACAGCTACCAGGCGTCTATTGGCATGGCGCCTTTCGCGGCATTGTATGGGAGGAAATGTCGATCGCCATTGAGTTGGGATGACGTTGGTGATAGGGAGCTGTTGGGACCTGAGATGATTGTGGAGGCTGTGGATATTGTCAGGAGCATTCGGGAGAGGTTAAGGATTGCTCAGGACCGTTTTAAGCATTGGGCGGATGCTAAACGTCATCCTTTGGAGTTTCAGCCGGGCGATCATGTGTTTCTGAGGATTTCCCCGAATCGTGGAGTAATTCGTTTTGGGAAGCGAGGGAAGTTGAGCCCGCGATACATTGGACCGTTTGACATTCTGGAGAGAGTTGGCGAGGTAGCTTATCGCTTAGCCTTGCCGCCATCTTTGGAAGGAGTTCACGATGTTTTTCATGTGTCGCAGCTTCGTCGATACATTAGCGATCCATCTCATGCTGTGGATTTCTCGGAGATTACCGTTCGCCCAGATTTGACGTATGACCAGCAGCCAGTGCAGATTCTGGACAGGCGTCAGAAGTCACTTCGGAACAAGGTCGTCGATCTTGTTAGAGTGATGTGGCGGCACGGCTCGCCAGGAGAGTCTACTTGGGAGAATGAGGATGAGATGCGAGAGCGTTTCCCACTTTTGTTCCCGGACACGTGAGTGTTGGGAAATTCCGAGGACGAAATTTTTCTTAAGTTGGGGAGGATGTAACGACTGGTTTTCTTGTATCTGGATTTATTATACTATATTATATGTTTTGGTGGATTTTCTCCTTATATGTGGTTTTCGTCTCCGTAACTTTCATTTTCGATCGTATCGTCGTGTTTTCTAGCTTCTTTCTTAGAATCGTCGATTTTGGAGTAAGTCATTCGTGACGGGCTTCGTATCGGTCATATCTTATTGTTAGATCAAGCCTAGGAGTCTTAGAAATCGATCCCGGAGCTTCGCGCTTCATTTCAGAACTTTTGGTGCACGTTAGCCGGTGTAAGAAGGGGCACCGACCGACTAGATGACGATCCAGTCGGTCGGAAAACCTTCTTGAACCGACTAGTTGGCTTTCTAAATTTCTCAGGAGTTACTGTTTGTCGTTAGTCGGTCTAAGAACGTTGGTTGACCGACTAGGTTGCAAACTAGTCGGTCGGCAATGCTTCTTCAACCGACTAACTCATCAACTATTTTTGGTACTAGTTACTGTTCCTTCTTAGTCGGTCTAAGTTCATCTTTCGACCGACTAGATGGGAAACTAGTCGGTCAGTAGTTGTTCTTTGACCGACTAAATCTAGATCCTATTTCTGTACAGGAGTTACTGTTTGGACTTAGTCGGTCTGCGTTGGTCAACCGACCGACTAGTTCCCAAACTAGTCGTGTTACGACCTAAAGATCGTAGTAGCCCGACACCCGCCCGGATCCGCTAACAAATCCCACTAACTTGCCCTGTCACAAAGGGGCCGCCGCCCCGAAAATCCGGGGCATCATGGAGACAGGCGCGCCTGGCAGCGTTCCCCGAACCGGGCGAGGCGAACGGCCGCGGCCGGCCGAGGCGAACAACCGAAGCCGCCCGACCCGCCGGGGTAGCGCGCTCAGTGACGCTGGGGCAGCTAGGCCAGGCCTGCTGACCGGCGTGGACGTATCCCTCCGCACCAGCGGGCCGTGCCCCAAGGCCAGTCGGGACGGCCCGCCCGACTCCCGCGAACCACGACGCCTAGGGTGACACCGCCTGGCCTTTAGCTCGTCGCTAGCGACAAACGGCCAAGGATAAGGACACGACCGACACATACGTCACCCGACCGTCTGACAAAGCACCCCCTGGCGGCTGAACCGCCTGACAGCTGATGCTTTCGGCCCTGACACCCCGACAAAAGCGCCCATTGGCCGTTGCACCGCCTGACAAAAGCGGATCAGGACCTCCAGTCCCCGAGGCCCCTGTCCAAA
>JAULAV010004383.1:0-25000 GCA_030789695.1 Scilla litardierei
TGATGAGATCTTCAAAAACACTTGTTCGCCTGGCTGAAACTCTAAGTGTCGCCTATTCGCATCCGCCCAATGCTTATAACGGTTTTGGGATATACGAAGATTATCTCTGACGACTCTCACTACACCCACCATCTCAGCGATCATGTTTGGACCCAATAGTTCATGGTCACCGACATCATCCCAACTAAGAGGAGACCAGCACTTCCTCCCATATAAAGCTGCAAATGGTGCCATGCCTATACTGGCTTGATAACTATTGCTGTAGGCAAACTCTACTAGATGAGATGTTCATCCCAAGAGCCCTTGAAATCCAGCATGCATGCCCTCAACATATCTTCTAGGGTCTGAATCGTCCTCTCCGACTGTCCATCTGTCTGTGGATGGTATGTAGTATGGAAACTCTACTAAGTTCCTAAGCTGGCCAGCAGACTTCTTCAGATATGTAATGTGAATCTGGTGTCACGGTCGGAGACTATGCATATAGGCACTCCGTGAAGCCTCACGTTTTCCTACATACAAACTCGATTCAGAATCTAGAATAATAATAAATCTTAATAGAGACAAAGAAGATAAGGATCTTACCTCCATATATCTCTTGGAAATATGGTCGGTCAACTGTCTAACTTGAACAGGAATAAAGTGAGCTGATTTGGTTAATCAGTCAACGATTACCCAAATAGCAGCATATCCTTGAGGAGTGCGAGGTAAGCCAGTCACAAAATCCATCGTCACATGCTGCCACTTCCATTCTTGAATCGGATGAGGCTGTAGCAGTCTTGTCGTTCTCTGGGGCTCGGCTTTGACTTGCTGACAGGCCAGACATGAAGCTACACTCTTAGCCACACTACACTTCATGCCATGCCACCAGTAATGTTGTCGCAAATCACGATATATTTTGGTGCCCTTGGGATGAATAGAATAAGGTGAGCTATGAGCTTCTCTCAGCAATTCATGCTGTATCTCACCTTATGGCACACAAATTCTACTTCCAAAATGCAGAGACCCATCTTCATGAATACAAAAATCATTGCAAAGTCTGGCCTTTGTCCGCTCTCGAATCTTCTTCAACTTTCCATCTCTACACTGAGCTGCCTTAATCATTTCAACTAAATCAGATTTAACCTGTAAGTTCATCATTATCACTGCTGATCCAGGTAAAACAACTTCAATCTCCATCTGCCGAATATCACCCCAAAGCTCTCTCTCTCTCTGTGCAGTCAACATCATCACTGTCGACATGCGACTAAGAGCATCATGTATGACGTTGACTTTCCCAGGATGATACTCGAGGTCCATATCATAACCGGCCATCAACTCTAGCCATCTGCGCTGCCTTCTATTCGGCTCTTTCTGAGTGAACACGTACTTCAAACTCTTGTGATCTGTGTATATCTTTACACGTTCACCCAGAATAAAATGCCTCCATAGCTTCAATGCAAATACCACTGCAGCTAACTCCAAATCATTCGTCGGATAGTTCCTCTCATGAGTCTTCAACAATCTAGAAGCATAGGCTACTACCCTACCATGCTGATGGTGAACACATCCTAATCCTCTGTCTGACGCGTCACAGAAAATCTCAAATCCACTGAACGGTCTGGAATCGTCAGGACAGGTGCAGTGATCAATCTCTGCTTCAGTTCATCAAATGTTCGCTGATATACCTCTGACCAATTGTAAGCAACATTCTTCTTGGTTAGATGAATCATCGATGTAGCTATCTTAGAGAAATCTTTGATGAACTTTCTGTAGTACCTAGCCAATCCCAAAAAATCCTAATCTCTGTGACTGACTTAGGAACTGGCCACTTTTCCACTGCATCGACCTTCTCTGGATCTACTGTTATCCCATCCCGGATACAACATGTCCCAAAAATGCAACCTTGGTCAGCCAGAACTGACACTTGCTATACTTAGCATATAACTGGTGCTTCCTCAGAGTCTCCAAGACTATATTCAAATGCTAAGTATGATCTTTTTCTGTTCTTGAATACACCAAAATATCACCAATGAAGACGACCACAAACTTATCCAGGTACTCATAGAAGACTTGGTTCAATAATCTCATGAATGTGGCTGGTGCAATAATAACGTCGAAAGGCATCACCAAGAACTTATAATGACCATAATGAGTTCGAACTGCAGTCTTCAGAACATCTGATCCTCTGACCTTCACCTGGTGATATTCACTTCTCAAATCCAGCTTCGGATACACCCGCGATCCACCAAGTTGATCAAAGATGTCATCAATCCTAGGAAGAGTGTACGTGTTCTTCACAGTAACCTTGTTCAACCCCCGATAATCGATGCACATTCTTAGAGATCCATCCTTCTTATTCACCAAAAGCACTGGCGCACCCCATGGTGATACACTCCGTTGAATCAGGCCACGCTCTGGCAAATCATTCAACTGAATACGAAGCTCTGCTAACTCTGGAGGAGCCATACGGTATGGAGCCTTTGTAATCGGTTGAGTGCCTGAAATCAGATCAATGGTGAACTCCAAAGATCTATCCGGAGTCTATAGATATCATCTGGAAAGACATATGGAAAATCCCAGACTACCCTCGGCAATACTAGTTCATCTTCCATCTCCATCATCACTTCTACTAGGTTGGCCTTAAACTTCAATGGTCCAAGGAAACTACTGTCACTAAAGAATTCAAACTCTGGATGATCAGGAATCTGAAACACTATCTTTCTGAATCTACAATCTATAGTGGCATAGAACATCCCTAACCAATCCATCCCAGACACTGCTTTAAAATGAGGTATCTCTATCACTAAGAAATCTGCATACAATCTACGTCCACAAATCTCTACAAGACACTGTCGTTATCCTGAAGAACTGAGGACCACTCCACTCCATGTATGGATATTCCAACTAGAAGCAACGGAATCTAACAATAAAGAATTCTTAGTCACAATCTGTTGGGACAGGAAGCAATGGGATGCTCCCGAATCAAAAAGTGATAGGTCAGGGAAAGAAGCAACTCTAATAATACCTAAGAGAAATAACATAAACTAATATAAGAGTCTAATCATCCTAATCACATCCACAAATATAAAAAACTATAACAGAATGGAAAATCATTCAGCACCAAAAGAAAATAAATAGGTACCAGTGTAACTCGACCGGTATCCTCTGCCTCAACATCTGTCATGGTGAAAGCTTGACGCCTCAGTGCCGCTCCCCCGGGTACCTGCTGCTGCTGGAGAGGTCTGGATGGTCCTCTCGGGGTCACTATACCAGGTGCTGGTGGTGCTGGTAGTGAGAGTCTCTGTGGAGCCGACAGAAGGGTCCTCTGCTGCATCGGCCAGGCAGCCACTGGACCTGAAGTCTGCCCCTGTCGAGGACACTGTCTGCTCAGGTGTCCTACCTGACCAAAAGTGAAGCACCGCCTACTGAGAAACCTACAATCCTTCTGATCATGCCCTGGCTTGCCACAGATACAACAAGATACTAGTCTCTGAGATGTTGGCGGATCTCCGGGCCTCATGAATTAGGTGGTCTGAGTCGGCCCCGAAAAACCCCTCTACTGACTTGTAGGGCGTCTCTCTGTTGCTGGTGGTGCCCTACCCACACTCTTCAGGTGCGTCTCATGCATCCTGGCCGTCTCCAGTACGGTTCCATGTGTAGTCAGCACCATGGTCAACATCGCTGCTCCGTACTCAGGATCCAGCCCCATCTTGAATCGTCTGGCTCTAGTAGTCTTTGACTTCACCAACTCCCGAGCAAACTTGCTCAATAGTGAGAACTCTGCATCATAAGCATACATGCTCTGTCGTCCCTGAGTCAGATGCTCAAACCTCAAACGTAGCTCATTCTTCTTCGTCTTCAGAAGGAACTGGGCCTCAAACATCTCCTTAAACTTCTCCGACGAGATCGGCCTGGTCAAATGTAGCTCCTGAGCATCCCACCAATCGCGTGCCTGATGTGTCAGCTGCATCTTTACAGCATCCACCCATCCGTCTCTTTGGTACCCTATAGTCGTCAGGTCATCCTCAGTATGTCCAATCCACTCATCCACCTCCAGAGGATTCTCCTTGCCCGAAAATGACTTCGGGTGCAAGGCCCTAGACTGTCTGATACCAACTGGCTTCGGTGCGGTACCACTAGCAACTCTATCCTCCAGCTGACTCATATGCTCCAGAATCTTGATCAGAATTTTCCCCATCAGGGATGCCTTAGATGACGCTACATCAGAAGCGGTAGTCCTGTTCTTGGACGATCCATTCACGTTATCCATTCTGCAAGAATGAACAAGGAAAACAATGTTTAGTACAAAATTACGGATTATATTGTTGGAGCTTTACCCGTACTATTCTTACGTTTATCGCAGTGTAAGCTGACCTGCATGGGCCACCACATTTTGGTTGAACATAATGTGAATTATGTAGAGAAAAATGAATAAACAAGATGGAATTTGTCATTCTCATATGAGAGAAATATCTAATTGGCCCCTCGATAATTAGGATTGAGAAATGCATGGCCGTGCTCAAATGAATGTCATTTGATTTTTATTAGTCTACTTAGTAATAGAGAAATTGAATGTTTAAACAATATAAGTATGAAACTGTCCATGACTTATGTTCAATAAAGATATCATGCGACAAAAGGGTTATGACATGTTCTATTAGTTAGGTTAATATCTGACTAACGATATTCATATTAATTGGGTAGTCATAATGTCTTGCTAGAGACCAGTTATGACTTATTGGCTTTGAATGGTATTAGACCCACTGCTAATTTGATATGAGCCTATTAGGTCGAACATAAAGAGCGTAATGGATGGGATATGGTTTTAAACAAGATTTCGAATCTGATTCAAAATTCAAAATAGAGCGATATATCTTAACTGTCAGATATTGTATCTTGTTAAGATATTATCCCCAAGATATCTTTGTGTAACTGAAACGTGTTAAGGTGCTAACGGATATAATATCTTGTTATGATATTATCCCTAAGATATCTATGTGTAACTGAAACGGGTTAAAGGGTTAACTTGGGACTCTATATATGATATAGAGAGGATTTTCAGTTAGTCACGCATTCAATCTCTCTCTCTCTCTCTCTCTCTCTCTCTCTCTCTCTCTCTCTCTCTCTCGTTTTTGAGAAAAGCAAAAGCAAGAGAGAAACCCTAATTGCGAAGAAGGAGCTAGCAATCTTGCAATTCCCATTCGTGACGTTTGCATGTGGATACAGATAGAGGGTGGTCGTTTGTTGAGCAGCACCTAAAGTCCGATACATTCGAATCGTCAACAAAGTTTAGTAATCTCATCGAATCAATTTGAAATGCATGAATCTTGGTAGGTTTCTATTTTTTCGCTTGTATAAACTTGTTATGCATGAAATAAACCCGAACACTTATGGTATATTATTCATATGTTTTCATTACATGTCACTTATTGTCATGCAGAAATTATTCTAGTTTTTGTTGCTAGTTCAAACAAGTATAAATTCCATTTTAGTGATCCAAAAATTATTTTCAAATACAATCTGGAAAGCCCTGGAAGTTACCTAAAACTTTTATTTAGAGCTTAAAGTCAAATTCTACATGTATTTAGACTGAACTACTAATCTTTGTCGTAGTGTCAAAATCTGGCAGATTCTGCACCATGTTATTGACCAGAGTTGAACTTTCACTCCTGTTGTCCAAATGATTTGATTTAAGATAATGTGGAATCCTAACTCAATTTTGTACAAATTTCATGCTGGGACCTCTATCAGAATCTGATTGTAAAGTGATTGAATTAACTGATCTTTATTGCTATATATTTCAGTTTCAGGATATATTCTGCACCCTATACTTTGCAAGCATAACAATTAGTCTAGACATCCAAAAATTATGATTTTTGTTGCCATGAAAACATGACTGAATTACCTATAGTTTTCATTTAGACACCTAAGTCAAATTCTGAATTCAAATTTGGGATATCAGTTGTTTTTGACAAGTATAACACATGTGACATGAATTGGTTCATCCAATGGACATGAGGAGACCTGCTAATGACACATAGGATCATAATATGGAATAATATGGTCAAGGACGTGTTAGATGTGGTATTCCTATTTGGCATGGCACAATGTGATGTGTTGTTGTGGAATTTGGGATGTGCATGACCCATTTGTGGTAGAATGAGAGAAATTGTGAAAGGCGAAGGATAAGAAAATAGGTGACCAAGCCAAATCTGAATCCATAATACAATATGTATGTTTTTATGTTTCTAATTATTTTATGTCGTTGTCTCATAGCTTTTGTATATATTTGTCGTATGAACACTTGCTCTGATACACAATTGCCTTTATGCACTTTTACTCTTTATGCACTTTTGTTCTTTATGCATAATTACTTTCATGTCACATTTTGTACATTATATAAATAAACCAATAATCTTGAATAATTAAATACTTGGAATGGCTTAATCCTCTCAAAAGAGGGTGAGTTTCTAAGATGGGGTTTGGAGGAATACCTGAGTAAGGGTAGTCATAAGGATTGGAATGTGATATGTGTTTCAGATGTTGAGATTATTTACACCCCCAAGGGGGAATGATTTGATATATGGTGATGTGGTTTGTGATGTGGTAATATCATGAAGTTGGAGGATATTCTCACTCTCACCAGAACATGGGAGTTCAAGAAGCCCCGTTAAGGAAACAGTACTCGTGTACCACTAGCGGGGTAGTCTTTTTCACCCCACATTGGGGATGAGGTCCAGGTCCGTACGTCCTCCGTTTACCCAGGTTTCCAAATAACTATCAATAAATGAAGACACTTAACTTAACTTTACACACTTGTAGTCATTTCCTTTATTTGTTATAGTTGTAGTAGCTATGATACTCTCTTCTGACCATGGATGTGTTGTATTCCCTTATGTACACCTTCATGTCTCATTTCCTTTAGGCCACTATTATAGCTTTTGTGTTCCATTTATGTTCATTTCATAATGCGAATTTGCATGATTGTTGAATAATACGCCATACGAGCTAGGCATCTCTATTGGACACGCTTTAATGTGCCCTCCCATTTTTCCCACATGTAGCTGATATATGCATATTTTCCTTACTTATATCGCATCATTTCGTATTATTTTTGCCATCCAAAGTCCCCACACACACACACACATTATCGTGCATTTAACAATATATTCGAGTTTCGTATAGAATTGTGGATTTTCAGGAACTTTGGAGCGAATTGGAGAAATTATAGGACATGGACACATCTGTGTCACCCGGAGCATCATTGGCAATGTTCAATAGGTGTTCGGAGAGGTGAAGAAGAAGGTTGCAGGAGAGGAGGAGAAGCAAATGAGAGAAGAAGCCCATAAGAGCAGGTCTGTTTTCCCAGGTAGCTCGGTCGAGTGGCTCGACCAAGCTGACACTCAGAATCAGCTAGAGATCCACTCAAGTCGGATACGCACTACTCGACCGAGCAGTGCTGCCACTTGGTTAGATCAACTCGGCCAGCGCAAATATTTCCAATACTTAGCCAAGACATGAGAGCCCCAGACCGCTCGATCGAGTAGACCAGCAGCTCGACCGAGTAGGACCCAAATAGTACGAAGATTTCAAAGGTTTCTCAGGCCACTGAAGCTCGACTGAGTAAGCAAGGCAACTCGACCAAGCAGAGAATCTACTCGACCGAGCCGGTCTAAACAGTACGATGATTTTGAAGAATTTTCAAGCCTACTGTAGCTGGACCGAGCGGAGCGCTACTCGACCGAGTAGCACGTATCAGTTCAGAATTGAAGAAGCAATCAAGCGGAGCCATGTAACTCCCTCGACCGAGTGGCATCGCACTCGACCGAGTAAGGCGCCGTAACCTGACTTAAAGAAGGCCCATTTGCCTAATTTTCCAGATTTTTTGTTGGGGTCCACTCCTTTGTATATAAGCACAATTTTTACCCTATATTCAGAGACAAGTTTATTTTCCTTGGTTTTAATTTCAGTTTGAGTTTTCTTAGAGAATTTTGAGAGCCATCGTTATTGTTGAAGACAAATTTTGATTCTAATTAATTGCTTTTGCTTGGAATCCTTTGATCTTAATTCTCTATGCTTGATTATCGATCTTCAACATTTTCGTAATGATCTCTCATCTTTCTATGCATGTTTTGATGGTTTCTATTGCAATCATGAATTCTATCGCTATTATCGAATCTTCCATTGAACTTTCTATGAATTGTGATTAGTCTTATCTAGGACTAATTGATTAGCCTTAGATCTTAGGATTTGATGTAAAGTTAGGATTTTTATATTGTTTTGGTATAAAAGGGATGTGATTTGGTTGATCCGGCCAAGTTTTTGGAGATTCCAAATAGGATTTGTGACCACGATAGGGGTGCACATTTTGGACGGATATCCTATGGACTTAATTAGGCATGTTAGTGAATTTAATTGGAGTTCATGACCATGACAGTGGCATACACTTTGATGGTCTCCACCGGCGTCATATATTACTGATTGATGACTACGACAGTAGCGTCAATGAGAGTCTCCAAATCACATATCTTCCAAATCACAGATCAAAGACAGTGGCGTGAGTAGAGATTGCGAATAATTGTCGATCATAATGCATGAATCACGTGTGAAGCTATACACATCGGTGGGGCTAAACATGGGATACGTTAGATGAGCAGCACAACGACAGTAGGTCATGAGTTTTACATCTTAGATGCGACAATCTCTCCCTAATAAATCCAATTCAACCAAGGAATTCTAACTTAGCATTGACATCCGACGACCCTGGTGGTGACTCATATTTCCCTAGGCTTTTATTTTGCTTATAATCATATTTGAGAGATAAACGTGACAACCTTTCTGAGTACACCAACTGACACTCTTCTGAGATTCAGAACAAAACCCAAGACTATATAAGCATATGCCTCCTTGTGGGTTTGACATTTTACTATATTACAAAGCATTGACACCGTGCACTTGCGGTAGTTTTCGGGTTAAAATTCGGATCGACCAAGCTTTTGGTGCCATTGTTGGGGAGGCAACAGTTTATACTTTGGTTATTTTCTTTATTAAATAAATTGTTAGTTACTCTTATCATCTTCTCACCTTTCCATATTTTTATTCTTTCTTTCCTTTGCTAGTGACATTTTCTCTGAGTTGTTGCTTGTGCATGAACACTCGCCTTGGGGGATCAGACGATCTAATATTTGATCCTGAGATTGAAAGAACAGCAAGACGGCTTGGAGCAGAAAAGAGGAGCCATATTTTTTAGGAATCAATGGCTGAAGGTTCTAATACTCCTTCGCGTACCGGCGTCATCCGAGATTACTTGAAGCCTAATTTATACAGTATATCGTCTATCTTGAGACCACAACCGGCAACTGGGAATTTTGAATTAAAGACTGGGTTGATAAATCTGATGCAGCAGGATTATTTCCACGGGCATACGCATGAGAATTCCAACCATCATATTGATCTCTTCTTGGCAAAGTGCGATACTTTCCAAGTTAAGGATGTGAGCGGTGACGCAATAAAGCTACGTCTATTTCCATTTACTCTGAGGGACAAAGCGACTTATTGGTTGAGGGCACACCACACGAATACTTTCAAAACTTGGGAACAGTTGGACTTAGCCTTCATCAACAAGTTCTATCCACAGTCCAAAACGGTGAGGATAAGGGGGGCGATCACGAACTTTAAGCAGCTTCCACATGAATCACTCTACGAAGCATGGAAACGCTTTAAAGACTTGCAAGATCAGTGCCCACACCATGGCGGTCTGGATTGGGATCTCATCCAAAGCTTTTATAATGGTCTCAAGCCCGACGCCAAAATGATTATTGACGCCTCTACACAAGGCGCACTATTGTCTAAGCTACCAGAGGAGGCCACATCACTGCTAGAACAAATGGCCTCCAACAACCAACAATGGAGCGACGATCGCTCAACATTTAGAGGCATTGGTTCTGAGGTAAAGGTAGCCACTCAGCTTGAGGGGCAACTTGAGACTCTTTGCAAGCAGGTTACGTGAATTGAGCAGATGTTGGATCCTATTCCTACTACTTCCAAAGCTCTAGTATATCCTACTTATGAAGATTACGCCGAGCAAGGGTACGCTCCAATAAAATGGTTCTGTAAAGGAACGGTCGTACCGATGGAGCAAGTCAATAATATAGCGGGTGAGGGGAGCAACCTAGACCTCAGTGGTCAAATCCAGTATGAAAATCACATCCTGGGTTCTCCTACAGCAACCACAATGGAGCATTGCAACCACCACCCCAACCGAGGTCGCCACAACCTCTACAACAATAAGGCCAACCTCCACACCAGCAGCAGTATGGATTCAGGCCATCTGGGCCTTATATGCTGCCAGGGTATTATAATCGTCAGCCTTACCAGCAACCACACAACAGTACCAACCGGTGGCGCACAAATTTGAAGTAGAGGCGACTTTTGATTCCTTTATTAGCTTGCAAACAAAGACCAATTCAGAATTTTCAGCCAATCAAAAGCAACTGCAAGCCTCCGTTATGGCTTATCGGCCCAATTGACTTAATTTATGAAGGTTCAAAGGAGATTGCCATCTCAACCGGAGCCAAATCTAAGGGGCCAAGTCAATGCAGTAGCCAAGTCAATGCAGTAATAGCAGTCATGACGAGACGAGGAAAGAGTACCGGCACTGTGATGGCGCCGGTCTCTAAGACAGTGGATCAACAAGCATTGACGCTTATTCAAGAGGAAGATACCACCATCTCCGAGCCTATAGTTGTAGAGGATACGGAGAGAATTATTGATGAATTGCCTGCCATTGCATAGAAGGAGGCTTCACCTACCACGTCGCCTATTACCATCACTACGGTACTGACATATGTTCCTATTTCGGAAAACACTATACTGATCGATGCCAACAAGGACAAGGAAAGCCGTCCTCCCCCTCTATACCCATAGAGATTAGCCATGGCAAAGCTTGAAAAAAACTATGCTAAGTTTATAGAGCTTCTAAGGGGTGTTCACTTGAACATCCCTTTCATAGACGTGCTTATCGAGATCCCCACATATGCTAAATTTCTGAAGGACTTGATAGCGAGGAAGCAGAAACAAGATGCAGTAAATGTAACGGCTGGTTTTGTATGCTGATGTTTTAATTATATATATATATATATATATATATATATATATATATATATATATATTCGTTCTTCATTTTCTTTTTCTTTTCTGTATCGCATGCCCATACCTGGAGCTGAGCATGCTTCGTAACGCTCATATCCTAGAATAGGTTCGCCTTCGGAACTCATAGGAATCATTCCGAAACTTCACGCTTCAATTTGCGACTTCCTGTGCTCATTAGCCGGTTCACGTTGAGGAACCGATCGACTAGATGTCAATCTAGTCGGTCAGAAACTCTTCATGGACCGACTAGTTTCTGTCAGGTTTTTCCCTTGAGTTACTGTTTACTACTAGTCGGTCTAAGTTCATCCACTGACCGACTAGTTGTCGAACTAGTCGGTCAACACTTCTTCGCATACAGACTAGTACAAAGATCATTTTTTGCACCCAGGTTACAGTTTACCTTTAGTCGGTTTAAGAACGAATATAGACCGACTAGTTGACGAACTAGTCGGTTAGGCTTTCTTCTCAGACCGACTAACTTTCAAAACTTCTTGTCGACTACTTTTATTCTTTAGTCGGTCTATGAACACTGGCCGATCGACTAGGTTGCAAACTAGTCGGTCGACGAGCCTTCACAGACCGACTAACTCTATGAATCCTACAACAACCCTGTTCACTGTTTGGGTTTTAGTTGGTCACAGTTAGACGACCGACCGACTAGTTTTCTAACTAGTCGGTCGACCGCCCTTCTCAGACCGACTTGTTGACCCCGAAACCCTAAATTTTGAGCTAGCCGCCGTTTCATTTTCTTATTTAAACGTGGCTTTCTCCTTATTTTCTCCTCATTGTTTCCAGTCTCTCTCTTCCCCAACCTATCCCCCTTCCTCCCACGTCTTCCCCTTTGCTCTTCTTCCTCCTCCTTGCGCCCTCCATCTTCCCCAAGTCTCTCTCTCCTTTCCTTCTCTCCCGTTTTCTTCCTCCTTCTCCACAGCCGACCACCCTCCTCCTCCCAAATCTGGGATCCACGGCCAAGCTCCGGCCACGTTCATTTCTCCCTCTTGTCCTAGTACGGTGTTCCCATCTCAGATCCAGCAGCAACGACGCCGGGAGACGCGGGGATCTTCACCATCACCGGCGATCAACATTCCTCACTGCGCTACCCGCGGCCTATGGATTTCCGGACGACGCAAAGCTTCCACCTTTCAAAATCGACGTCGGATCTTCGCAAGAATCGTCGAATCAGGTTGGTTCTCTAAACTCGTAGAAACCCATACCATAGACAATCAAACCCTAATTAAAATCAGCAACATAATCAAACTAAATTTACTTTTCCGCTTCTCTTAAAACGTTGTGCAACCGTAGATAATCGACGAATGGACTTCTCGCGTGTGCACATAGGGTAGATCGTCGATTAGGTTAATTACATTAAAAATGTGATTTTTGACGAGTAGGTTAGCCCCGATAACCTAGACACAACCCTAATAGGATTTCTAAATCGTGATCTGACACTGTCGCCGTGTCACGATTTTCAGACGCTCTTCCGCCGACGTGACATTTGGACGAGACGTACCCGGGAGACGACACACTCGCCATCACAGGCAAGTGTACCACTTGCGTTCTTGGCCATGATTAGGCCTTAGTCTTGCTAGATTAGACATTTTGAACCATGAGAACCGGACGTGAAATGATAGCGTCCGGGACGCCCTTGATGGCTCAGATTTAACAATGAAATCTGAGTCCAACAACAACAATTTTGAAGCTATAGGATTGACATGCGTGTGCGTGAGTTGTGGACACCCTAGTATAACCCCTCCCGTTTTGTTGTGTCTTGTTCCGTTCCGTCTGCACAGCCCGCTGGGCAATAGGACACTCGCCAAGCCAGAGCGAGTGATCCCTTGTACTAGTTCACAGCCCGATGGGAAATTGGGCACCTGTCAAGCTAGAGCAGGTGATCCCATGTATTGATACACAGCTCAGAGAGCAATAGGGCACTTGTCAAGCTAGAGCAAGTGATCCCTTGTCCTGTCACGATTCTTGGGGTTTTTGGGGTAGGGTTGAGCGTGCAAGCGGCAAGAGGGTCTGATTCCCCTCGAACCGAACAGGCGTGAACCCTTTTTCGTGTCTTGTCGTGTCGTGTCTGGCTTTCCATGTTCCGTCTTGTCTTGACACCTGTAGGCTAGTCCCGTGGTCGGTAGCACTCGCTACAACCACTACTTGTCGTGTTTACTTTCCTGATTGTGTGTACTTCTGCTGCTAGAACCTCAGCATGTTAATCAACCAGTAAAACATTGTTAAGTAATTGGTACACTTGTAGTTTGGTCTAACCTTCTTCTTGTAGACCTTACCTGACGTACAGTCCCTTCTTTTGTTGTTGTACGTCAGGGATTGAGCCAGAGTACGTGGAGGAGACTGACTTGCCAGCTGACGTGGAGCCAGAGAGCGTCGATCCCGAGTACGAACCTGAGGAGGACCAGAGCTAGAGACTCATCGTTGCAGTTTCCAGAGACGTTCATTACTTTTTGTTGGGTGCGTAGCACCTTTTGTTTCTTTTCTAGGTTGGGTGCTTGCACCATTAGATTTACTTTTCTGCTGTTGTAGCCATTCGGGCGTTGGGACTTGGTACTCTTGATATGTTGGAATAAAATGTGATGTTCTTTCCTTCTTGTACTTTTATTGTTCTGTACTAACATGCAGGGACCTGTACCTTTGTCTTGGTACCACACAGACGCTTATTGGGTCAGGGCTCGTTTAGCTCTGGCCTAAGCGGGCCTAGTCACGCTCCGCCTCCGCCGTTTTGGGAAGCGGGGCGTGACAGGTTTTAGTGGTGGCCCATGCAGGTCTCGTCTCAATCTCTCTGCAAGTACAGAACAGTAAGAGTAAGGACATTCACTTTTAATATTCACACATTGAACGAGTCTAACTTACGTCTTTCTGTCAATAGGGTGGCAGGGCGACGTAATACCCGATCGGGGAGCGCTAGAGATGGGATTCAGGAAGACCAGGGCGGAGAGTTCCGTCAGTTCCTTGGCATGATGCGTGAGATGCTTGAGGTGCAGCATCAGCTGGTGCAGCAGACCACCCGTGCTGCCCGGGCCCCACCTGTTGCACCACCTCCACCTCCGCCTGCTCCGCGAGCTGCTCCAGGAGTGAAGCAGTTCAACGAGCTTCAGCCAAAGACCTTCTCTGGGAAGGAAGGACCTCTGGGTGCCGATGAGTGGATCCAGAGCACTGAGGAGAAGTTGGTTGCTGCCAAGATTCCAGATGAGACTCGGGTGGAGATCGCGAAGATGCAGCTGACTGAGATTGCCTGAAACTGGTGGCGTATTGAGGAGAGGCGTCTGCAGAAGCCGATGGAGTGGAAGACTTTCCGCCACATGTTCAAGGAGAAGTACTTCACCAAGGCAGCTAGGAGAGAGCTGATGGGCAGATTCGTGGATCTGAAGCAGAGGGACATGACGATCGACGAGTATGTGGCTGAATTTGAGATGCTAAGCCGTTTTGCCCCGCACATGGTGAAGAAGGAGGAGAACCGAGCTGAGCGGTTCCGTCAGGGACTCCGCCCGAAGGTCCAGGCTTCCATGTCCTCCGCTAGTTTCTCGACTATGAGGGAGGTGTTAGATGCTGCGAAGAATCATGAGACGATTTTGCACCTGCCTGACACTCCAGAGGACATAGGAAAGCGCCCTATGGAGCAGTACCGGCTACCTGCCAGGCCGATGATGAGGCCAGTCCAGACTGTGCCATTCAAGAGACCTGGAGCACCAGTGCAGTAGCAGAGCAAGTGTCCCTGCCATTTCTGTGGCAAGCCCGGACATGTTCAGACCAACTGTAGGAGGAAGCTGGGTCTGTGCCTACTTTGTGGAGATGCTTCGCATGCTACGAAGGATTGTCCGAGAGCCCGCACTGCTGTTGTTGGAGCGCCCGCCCCGTTACAGATGAGGGTGCCTGCCCCAGTTCAGAGAGGACCTGCTGTTCATGGACCACCCTTGGTGCCACAGAGGCAGATGTACCAGCGAGTAGTGCAGCCTCCGAGGCCGGCCTATACTATGACTGCTGTGGAGACTGAGGAGTTGGATGGAGTGATTGCAGGTAACATCTTGACCTAGTCGTTCCTTTTCATAACTATATTGTGTTGATAGTCTTGTTAGTGTTGTTTGTTTGATTGATTGTTAGAGTAGTGTTTGACCTTAGACCCCTTATTTTCTTATGCACCATTCTTGTGTCCTCTCACCCTGCTTTGGCTTTGTTTGACTCTGGTGCATCCATGTGCATCATATCCCGGAGGTTTGTGACAAAGCACTCCATTCCTTCCCACACACTTCCTAAGTGTTGGGACATCACCACAGGGAACGGAGTGGTGACTGTGAACCTGGGATGTCGGTCGATTCCCTTAGTGGCTAGTGGACATGAGTTATATGCAGATTTCATCGTCCACGATCTGCCGCATTTCGATGTCGTCCTGGGCATCGATTGGCTGGGAGATTTCCACGATTCGATCGATTGTCACGGCAAGAGAGTGGTATTTCGGATTCCAGGCCATCCGGAGTTCGAGTTCCACAGCAGAGATGAGTCGCTTGGGCCCATCAGATTTCGGGCCAAGCCGGAGGTGCCGGTGTTAGCAGCGTTGCAGATGGAGATGGAGATCGACCGACCAGCGGTTGTCAGAGACTTTAACGACGTCTTTCTGGAGGATATCTCGGGTCTGCCACCCGACAGAGCTTTGGAGTTCGGCATTGATCTGATGTCGGGTGCGCAGCCGATATCGAAGGCGCCGTATCAGATGGCTCCCGTGGAGCTAGAGGAGCTGCGGAAGCAGTTGGATGAGTTGTTGCAGAAGGGTTTCATCCACCCCAGTGTGTCACCATAGGGTGCACCAGTGTTGCTTGTGAAGAAAAAGGATGGGTCGCGCAGGATGTGCGTGGACCATCGAGGATTGAATGATGTCACCGTGAAGAACAAGTATCCGCTGCCGCGCATCGATGACATATTTGATCAGCTGGGAGGTTCGAGAGTTTTCTCGAAATTTGATTTGAGGAGCGGATATCATCAGCTGAAGGTGAAGAAAGATGACATTCCGAAGACAGCTTTCCGGACGAAGTACGGGCACTATGAGTTTGTGGTGATGCCTTTTGGCGTGACCAATGCTCCAGCTGTGTTCATGAACCTCATGAACTTGATTTTCTACGACTTCTTGGATAAGTTTGTTGTGATTTTCATCGACGACATTCTTATTTACTTGAAGTCTGAAGAAGAGCACAGCTATCATTTGAGGACAGTGTTGGAGACACTGAGGCGACACAAGTTGTATGCCAAGTATGGCAAGTGCGAGTTCTGGCTGGACAGAGTCGTGTTTTTGGGACACGTGGTGTCTGGTGATGGCATATCTGTGGATCTGGAGAAGGTCAGAGCAGTTCGAGATTGGCCGACTCCGCAGTCAGCGTCCGACATCGGGAGTTTCCTTGGTTTAGCAGGCTATTATCGGCGATTCATCAAGGATTTCTCGAAGATTGCGGAGCCGATGACGAAGATGACGAGGAAGGATGTGGAGTTTCTGTGGTCTGATGCTTGTGAGGAGGCTTTCAGTATCTTGAAGACGAGGTTGACCACAGCACCAGTTTTGGCGGTACCGGATCGAAGCGGAGGTTTCGAAGTATATTGTGATGCATCAGGGAAGGGCCTAGGGTGCGTTCTGCATCAGCATGGTCATGTGGTCGCGTATGCTTCTCGTCAATTGAGGACGCACGAGAAGAATTACCCGACGCATGATCTGGAGTTGGCTGCGGTGATCTTTGCATTAAAGATTTGGAGGCACTTCTTACTAAGTGAGAGCGTGAAGATTTTCACCGATCAAAAAAGTTTGAAGTACATATTCACGCAGAAGGAGCTCAACATGCGTCAGAGACGATGGTTGGAGCTCATGGCTGACTATGAGACAGATCTGCAGTATCATCCGGGGAAGGTGAACGTAGTGCCGGATGCTTTGAGTAGACTTCCTACTGCTATGATGCATACTGCTGACTGGAGGATTCAGCAGGAGCTGAAGGAGATGGATTTGGAGGTTGTCCTACCTGGTGTGGTTCATTCTTTCGTGAATTTGCAAATTCAGTCCACGATCGTGGATCAGATCAAGGCAGCGCAGGCAGGAGATCCGAAGTTGCAGAGGATCAGGATGCAGGTTGAAGCTGGATTGCGTGCAGAGTTTGTGATTCACGAGGATGGTTCGCTGCGATACGGCAGCAGACTCTGCATACCTGCAGGTGATGTTCGGGAGGAGCTTTTGAGCGAGGCTCATAGCTCGCCTTATTCTATACATCCTGGTGGTACCAAGATGTATAAGGACCTTCGACTGAATTACTGGTGGGTTGGCATGAAGAGGAGTGTGACACGGAGCGTTGCCAAGTGTTTGATATGCCAACAGATGATGGCTGAGCACCATCGTACTGCTGGGTTGCTGTAACCGCTTCCTATTCCAGAGTGGAAGTGGCAACATATTACGATGGACTTCGTAACTGGTTTCCTCGGACCCCGAAACAGAACGACATAGTCTGGGTGATCGTTGATCGGTTGACTAAGTCTGCGCATTTCATTCCTTTCCGAGTGGGCCAGTCTACGGAAGTTTTGGCGAGGAAGTACTTAGAGGTAAAATTTCTTCTTTTACTTCGTTTTGATTTTCCTCCTTGGGTTAGTTGTGACGTAGACTGTGTACGTGCAGGAGATTGTACGCTTACACGGAGTCCCCGTGAGCATCGTGTCTGACAGAGATACGAGGTTCACATCTCAGTTCTGGAGAAGTCTGCAGGAGCATTTGGGTACGAGTCTGAGTTTCAGCACGGCGTACCACCCACAGACTGATGGCCAGTCCGAGCGGACAATTCAGATACTGGAGGATATGCTGCGAGCTTGCACGCTCGATTTGAAGGGATCTTGGGAGGACCATCTCCATTTGGTGGAGTTTTCTTATAACAACAGCTACCAGGCGAGCATCGGCATGGCGCCGTTTGCTGCCTTATATGGGAGGAAATGTCGATCGCCACTGAGCTGGGATGACGTTGGAGACCGGGAGCTGTTGGGTCCATAGGTGATAGTTGAAGCTGTGGATGTCGTGAGAGACATCAGGGAGAACCTCAGAGTTGCTCAGGATCGTTTCAAGCATTGGGCGGATGCCAAGAGGAGACCTTTGGAGTTCCAGCCTGGAGACCACGTCTTCTTGAAGATTTCTCCGAACCGCGGAGTTATTCGATTTGGGAAGAAGGGGAAGCTGAGTCCGATGTACATCGTACCTTTCGATGTGCTGGAGCGTGTGGGAGTAGTGGCCTACCGCCTTGCTCTACCACCATCTTTGGTGAGGGTTCACGACGTTTTCCACGTATCTTAGTTACGTCGGTACGTCAGTGATCCTCACACACTGTGGATTTCTCGGAGATCACGGTCCGTCCGAACCTGACCTACGACCAGCAGCCCGTGCAGATTTTGGACCGTCGGCAGAAGCAGTTGAGGAATAAGGTAGTCGACCTGGTGAGAGTGATGTGGCGTCACGGATCACCGGGAGAGTCCACATGGGAGAGATAGGATGAGATGAGAGAGCGTTACCCTCACATATTCTGAAAGAAATTCCGAGGGCGGAATTTTCTTAAGGTGGGTAGGATGTAACGGCTGGTTTTGTATGCTGATGTTTTAATTATATATATATATATATATTCGTTCTTCATTTTCTTATTCTTTTTTGTATCTCATGCCCATACCTGGAGCTGAGCATGCTTTGTAACGCTCATATCCTAGAATAGGTTCGCCTTCGGAACTCATAGGAATCATTCCGAAACTTCACGCTTCAATTTGCGACTTCCTGTGCTCATTAGCCGGTTCACGTTGAGGAACCGATCGACTAGATGTCAATCTAGTCGGTCAGAAACTCTTCATGGACCGACTAGTTTCTGTCAGGTTTTTCCCTTGAGTTACTGTTTACTACTAGTCGGTCTAAGTTCATCCACCGACCGACTAGTTGTCGAACTAGTCGGTCAACACTTCTTCGCATACCGACTAGTACAGAGATCATTTTTCGCACCCAGGTTACTGTTTACCTTTAGTCGGTTTAAGAACGAATACCGACCGACTAGTTGACGAACTAGTCAGTTAGGCTTTCTTCTCAGACCGACTAACTTTCAAAACTTCTTGTCGACTACTTTTATTCTTTAGTCGGTCTATGAACACTGGCCGACCGACTAGGTTGCAAACTAGTCGGTCGACGAGCCTTCACAGACCGACTAACTCTATGAATCCTACAACAACCCTGTTCACTGTTTGGGTTTTAGTTGGTCACAGTTAGACGACCGACCGACTAGTTTTCAAACTAGTCGGTCGACCGCCCTTCTCAGACCGACTTGTTGACCCCGAAACCCTAAATTTTGAGCTAGCCGCCGTTTCATTTTCTTATTTAAACGTGGCTTTCTCCTTCTTTTCTCCTCATTGTTTCCCATCTCTCTCTTCCCCAACCTATCCCCCTTCCTCCCACGTCTTCCCCTTTGCTCTTCTTCCTCCTCCTTGCGCCCTCCATCTTCCCCAAGTCTCTCTCTCCTTTCCTTCTCTCCCGTTTTCTTCCTCCTTCTCCACAGCCGACCACCATCCTCCTCCCAAATCTGGGATCCACGGCCAAGCTCCGGCCACGTTCATTTCTCCCTCTTGTCCTAGTACGGTGTTCCCATCTCAGATCCAGCAGCAACGACGCGGGGAGACGCGGGGATCTTCACCATCACCGGCGATCAACATTCCTCACCGCGCTACCCACTGCCTATGGATTTCCGAACGACGCAAAGCTTCCACCTTTCAAAATCGACGCCGGATCTTCGCAATAATCGTCGAATTAGGTTGGTTCTCTAAACTCGTAGAAACCCATACCATAGACAATCAAACCCTAATTAAAATCAGCAACATAATCAAACTAAATTTACTTTTCCGCTTCTCTTAAAACGTTGTGCAACCGTAGATAATCGACGAATGGACTTCTCGCATGTGCACATAGGGTAGATCGTCGATTAGGTTAATTACATTAAAAATGTGATTTTTGACGAGTAGGTTAGCCCCGATAACCTAGACACAACCCTAATAGGATTTCTAAATCGTAATCTGACACCGTCGCCGTGTCACGATTTTCAGACGCTCTTCCGCCGACGTGACATTTGGACGAGACGTACCCGGGAGATGACGCACTCGCCATCACAGGCAAGTGTACCACTTGCGTTCTTGGCCATGTTAGGCCTTAGTCTTGCTAGATTAGAAATTTTGAACCATGAGAACCGGACGTGAAATGATAGCGTCCGGGACGCCCTTGATGGCTCATATTTAATAACGAAATCTGAGTCCAACAACAACAATTTTGACGCTATAAGATTGACCTGCGTGTGCGTGAGTTGTGGACACCCTAGTATAACCCCTCCCGTTTTGTTGTGTCTTGTTCCGTTCCGTCTGCACAGCCCGCTGGGCAATAGGGCACTCGCCAAGCCAGAGCGAGTGATCCCTTGTACTAGTTCACAGCCCGATGGGCAATTGGGCACCTGTCAAGCTAGAGCAGGTGATCCCATGTATTGATACACAGCTCAGAGAGCAATAGGGCACTTGTCAAGCTAGAGCAAGTGATCCCTTGTCCTGTCACGATTCTTGGGGTTTTTGGGGTAGGGTTGAGCGTGCAAGCGGCAAGAGGGTCTGATTCCCCTCGAACCGAACAGGCGTGAACCCTTTTTCGTGTCTTGTCGTGTCTTGTCTGGCTTTCCGTGTTCCGTCTTGTCTTGACACCTGTAGGCTAGTCCCGTGGTCGGTAGCACTCGTTACAACCACTACTTGTCGTGTTTACTTTCCTGATTGTGTGTACTTCTGCTGCTAGAACCTCAGCATGTTAATCAACCAGTAAAACGTTGTTAAGTAATTGGTACACTTGTAGTTTGGTCTAACCTTCTTCTTGTAGACCTTACCTGACGTACAGTCCCTTCTTTTGGTGCTGTACGTCAGGGATTGAGCCAGAGTACGTGGAGGAGACTGACTTGCCAGCTGACATGGAGCCAGAGAGCGTCGATCCCGAGTACGAACCTGAGGAGGACCAGAGCTAGAGACTCCTCGTTGCAGTTTCCAGAGACGTTCATTACTTTTTATTGGGTGCGTAGCACCTTTTGTTTCTTTTCTAGGTTGGGTGCTTGCACCATTAGATTTACTTTTCTGCTGTTGTAGCCCTTCGGGCGTTGGGACTTGGTACTCTTGATATGTTGGAATAAAATGCGATGTTCTTTCCTTCTTGTACTTTTATTGTTTTGTACTAACATGCAGGGACCTGTACCTTCGTCTTGGTACCACACAGACGCTTATTGGGTCAGGGCTCGTTTAGCTCTGGCCTAAGCGGGCCTAGTCACGCTCCGTCTCTGCCGTTTTGGGAAGCGGGGTGTGACAGTAAACTTGGCAGATAGCTGTACTTCGGTCCTCAAGAATACCTTACCGAAGAAACTACCCGATCCGGGAAGCTTCACGGTGACGTGCTCCATTGGCGACATCCCCTTTGACAGAGCGCTCATTGATTTGGGAGCGAACATTAGCTTGATTCCGCTCTCCATCTTTAAGAGACTAAATATGGTAACAGAGCTTGAGTACACTGGCATGCGTATACAACTGGCGGACCAGTCTATCACTTCCCCGGTCGGCATCGCACGTGACGTCATTCTACAAATACCGGGTGGGATTTGCGTGCCGGTGGACTTTGTCATTATGGACATGTCCAAGAAAGGGAGTTCTCAAATTATCTTGGGACGTCCATTCATGGCCACAGCTGGAGTCATGATCAACGTCCGTGAAGGGACATTGTCTATGAATGTTGGAAACATTGAGATCGAGTTTCACCTCCAAAAGCCAATGAAGGAGCGCTTCCCGCACGAAGATGCTAGCTACCTTGAGCTCCTAGAGGACGAAGCTACCGATGAATATGCCATGGAGGAGATTACTAGAGATCCCATGAGAAAGGGCTTAGACGATGATGGTGACATCATACATGACAAGGCATTGGCCGCCTACTTGAGAGTTTTAGACGAGGAGCCACCCTGTATACCATTGCATGATCAACAACCGGAGGCTACGATCTTCACGGCGCTGAGGGCCAGTGAAGCGAGGCGCGCCAACTCCCACCACATGGACTCATTGGAAAACACGACGAGTGCATTTCATATGCGTCTAACATCAAAAAGCTTCATTGAACATCTTAATGGGGTCGATCTTACGACTTTAAACAAGCACTTATCGGGAGGCAACCCGAACTTTTTATCTTTTTAGTTCTATTCCTTTAGTTTTTCTTCATTTTACTCAAAAAAATAAAAAGTTTTTTACTTCATTAGAAAAATATAAATTATAAAAATTACAAAAATTTCTGACGTGTTCTACCTTTTACAGTAAAACAATGGAGAGAGCGCACAAAACGATGAAAATTTGGAGAAGGAATCGAGAAGAAACGAGTAGGAGAGCCATACTTAGCTTGGAGGGCAATAGAAGGTCACTCGACTGAGCAGCTACCCTGCTTGGTCGAGCTACAGTCAGTTGAACTAGAGAGCAAAAATGGCACTCTGTAATCAATTCCACTCGACCAAGTAGCCATCCTACTCGGTCGATCTATAGTCGCAGTCAGAATGAGCTCAAAATATCGCTCTGTAATTAATTCAGCTCGACCGAGCTAGTGAGCAGCTCGGTCGAGTAGCTGGGCACAGTTTGGGGATCAAAAATTTAAAATTTCATATCTTTTATACTCGATCAAGTAGCCTTCGCTGCTGACCGAGCAACAATTAAAGGGTAGGGGCCCACGTTTTATAAACCTAACAGCTCGGGCCGATTCTTATTAAACCCGACCACCGCCCCAAATCTCCCCCAAATAAAAACAATTAGCAGCTGAGCTCGAGCGAACCAAAGCCCTAACCCCAACTCGTTTCGACCCCACATTTGCCGGACCTTCGCCGTGCACCGACCAAGCGTTGCACACTCGGTCCGTCCTCCACACCCCACTCCACCCCCTCTTCTCCCCTCTCTCTCCCTACATATCCCTCTCCACTATTCCTTAATTCAACCCTATAATCCAATTTTTTCTATTATTGAACCCTAAACCCAAATTCATTTCTTAATCTGCTACTAATAGTATCTTAATTACTTATTGCAGGTACATTTGGAGCGTTTTGAGGAGACGCTGGTTTTGCAGCAGCTTGGGGAAAGTTTTGCTTAGCGGCACCACGCGTTCACTTGCTTTTGCTATCGCCGCACCTCACGGATATCGGTACACGCGTTCCTTGCATCATTTTTATTGCCATATCTCATGTTTACACCTGTTTGCCCTACGCACATCACGATGCCACCTATACTTAGGGCTCAGAAGCCCCCGGCCAAGAAGAGGAAGGCCGATGACCCCGGTCCCTCCTCTTATTGTCGTACCCACCGCCGACGTCCATCACCCTCACTCACTGAGCACAAGGACGTCACAACACCCTCACCCTCACGCTCCCCATCCCCCATGCCTCTTGCACTAGAAGCCCCACATACCACTGTCGCTCCCATTCCCAAGCCCCACATCTGCTCCACCACCACCATTACATCCGCTCCACCACCACCATTACATCCACCCACCGACACCCTGAGGACATATGGCATTGTCTGCAGGGATGTCGCACATCGCGTGCGATTTGAGATCGTTTCCTATCGCTCCATCGTCCCCACCCGCTTTGCATCCATCACCAAACTCACGAGTCTGGGCATCCTACAAGGTGTCCAGAGGCTCTACCAGACTATAGGTTGGGACCACTTCCTGACCATGCACGCACACACTTTCACTCGCCTCACCTACGAGGCGATGAGTTCCATTGTCAGGGAGGGGGACAACATTCGCTTCAGCCTGCTGGATCATGACTTCGTCTTCACATACACCATGATCCGTGCCTACTTCCATTTCTCACCTATTCCAGATCTAGACCGGGCCTACGCACCTGACATTGAGCTAGCCTCATTTGATGCCAAGAGTTTCTGGCGGCGTATCTCCGGCCTCTGTGGCTTCAGCCATAATAGGGCAAAGTCTTCATCTATCATCCACATATGCTTTAGATACGCTCAGCGCTACCTCGCCACCACTATCTTCTTTGGGCCTGAGGACGCGACCCTCTCACTCCCAGAGCTTGTACATCTCAGTGGGATGACCCGACCGATCACACGGGCAACAGACGGCACACTCTGCCCATTCCTACTATTTGACACAGCCCATTGGGACTTTGATAGTTTCCACCTGTGTCTTATATTACTGATTGATGACTACGACAGTAGCGTCAATGAGAGCCACCAAATCACAGATCAAAGCTCTATCCACGACGGTGGCGTGAGTAGAGATTGAAAATAGTTGTCGATCGTAATACATGGATCGCGTGTGAGGCTATCCACGATGGTGGGGCTAAACACAGGATATGTTGGACGAGTGGTACAACGATAGTTGGTGATGAGTTTTACATCTTAGATGCGATAATCTCTCCCTAATAAAGCCAATTCAACATAGAAATTCTAACTTAGCATTGACATCCGACAATCCTAGTGGTGACTCCTATTGCCCTAGTCTTTTATATTGTCGACAATCCTATTTGAGAGATAAACGTTACAACCTTTCTGAGTATACCAACTGACACTCTTCTGAGATTCAGAACAAAACCCAAGACTATATAAGCATATGTCTCCTTGTGGGTTCAACATTTTACTATATTACAAAGCATTGACACCATGCATTTGCGGTAGTTTTCGGGTTAAAATCCGAATCGACCAAGCTTTTGGTGCCATTGTCGGGGAGGCAACGGTTTATACTTCAGCTTTATCTTCATCTTCAGCTGCATCTGCAGATTACAGCTCTAGCTGTAGCTGCGAGACAGAAACAAAGGGTCAAAAGGGC